>JAUBOD010000208.1:8984526-8997275 GCA_032353885.1 Nothura maculosa | reverse complement strand
CCCCCCCCCCCCCCCCCCCCCCCCCCCCCCCCCCCCCCCCCCCCCCCCCCCCCCAAAGACCAGCGTTTGTCCACACAAGTTTTATTCAAGTTTGAGGTAGAAATGGCAAATATCACGCTAAGTACAGATTGACAGTAACTGATCTGAAAGTTGTTTTCATGTATTTTGCATGACAGAGTCAATTTATGCTAACCACAGTTACTTGTTCTCCAGCCAGTTAGCAAGCCATGATCATTTGCTTTATACACGTTTATATAAAGCTGCACTCTAATCTTTATCAGTGAAACAATCTAAATTTACACACACAAAATACTTTTTGTCACTAATTACTTTGTGTAATTAATTTGTCAGTAGCTTCACAGGCAATTTTACAGAAACAATTAAAGGCATGATAAATTAACCATTGCAAAAGCAAAAGTAATCAGCCTTTGGTAGACATTTAAAAAATCTCCTTTGCTGCTGAAAGATAGGAAAACATTTCTGGTGTACAGGTGGGTTTTTTTTTTGTTGTTGTTTTGTTTGTTTGTTTTTTCCTCTCCTCCCTGTAAAAAAAAAAAAAACAAACAAAAAACAAAAAAAACTTTAATTTGCTTAAAAAAAAAAAAAAAAAACCTTTGCGTTATCTCTCTATCTTTACAGTGGAAAAGTGGCATTTATTGACGTGCAAAGGCACCTATTCTGCATGTAGAAATAGCTGTGGAATTGTAACTTCACATATATTTTTGGAAGATCTTTGGAGTTGTGAATGAGTACAGTAAACACATAAATAATCCTTCCCAGATTGTGCTGTTGATCACTTGAGCAGAGTGTGCAGTGTTTCTGTTGTAACTGGCATGTAAAGAAAGAATAAAACACTGTGATAATAAGCTTTCTGAAAAGCAGATGAAACAAAAGCATCAGCTTGAATGTAATTTCAGTTCTGTATTGGACAATGACATTTGAATCTACTAATATTTATATGGAACTAGGTAAATATACTGAAAATAGAAAATTATAGTTCACAGAAAGCTTTGAAAAGGAAAATTCAGTTGCAGCTTCAGTGAGGTTGTGAGTGGGCACCTGCTCACCTCCTCTGGATCAGTAGTTCTGCTTCTCTTTAAACTGTAGCAGCGAGTGAGGTAATTTTAATTATATTAATAGGTTACAGTAAGTATGATATTAGGAAGTGTTCTCCATTTTAATTTCACCATTATTCATTCTAAAAAAGAAAATCATAAATTATGATGTTCAGAAGCTGAATAATTTGAGGAGATAAAGGTATTCTCTATAATATTCAATAACTAAAGGTGAATTAGAGTCAGTTGGCTTAACTGAAGCTTGATGTCGAAGTTTAATACCTCTCAAAACCCACATTTGCAGTTTAATCTTTTATTAATATCCTCATATATGGATCAATGATTGAATAGCACAAGGTGTAGAGTTACCTGGACATTTGCATCCTAATTGAAACTGCACAACTGTTACTTGTTTTTATACTTGTTTGTTGTGTATATACTTGCTCTGAAAGTCAAAGTCAGTACAAATAAATTGTTTTTCTGGATACTTGGGAGACATAAAGCCCTAATGAACTCAAATTATTTACTACAGGCTGAAGGGAAATGCTTTGTTTTATTGTTTAAAAATGATTCTTTTGCAAATAAATTTTCCCGAACAAATTTTCCACCATCAGAAATCTCAGGTAAATGACAACGGGTTTAGACATTGCAGTAAGGAAGACAAACAAAATGCAATACTCATAATATTGCATGTCCTTAAAACTCCACAAGATTTGTATGCTCTCATTTCTTTATTTTGGGTTATATTAGCCAACTGGCAATTTCAAAATATCACGACAGGCAGATCATGGAATTTTACAAAAAACTTCAAGTGTTTTTTTGCTAATTTATACTTTTTCCTGTTCTGTAGGATTCTCTTGTGAGTCTCTGTTGACAGCTAGTGTTATTTACAAAGTAGTTGTTTATTTCACTAGGTGCAAGATTTTTTCTTATAGCAGTTTTCCTAACACAGAGCTCAAAATTGTGAGAATTCTTCTTATTCACTCTAAAAGCAATTTAAAGTGTTCTATGTGTTTTTCAGTTATGTTGAAAAACAAATCATTTCTTCATCCCTTTGATGCACAGAAAAATACCAAATTTGATTACAAGAGGAGCTTAGGTACAGGACTGTAATGCATATGATGCTAGTTTTAATTCAGGATTGTTTGGAAATACCCTGCTACACGTTATTGTAGGAATTCATGAAGTTCAATTTAGTGCGAAAGATCAGGAATTAAAACCTGATCATACAAAGTCACGTGCTTTCATGTTAAAAACTTGCTTGCCTTAAGCAATTGACAATACTAAGTCATTTGTTTTACTAATCTGCATATGATTTCTTCCACTGAGTTATTTCATTTAGAAAAATCATTGCCCTTTAATTTTTCAGTGTTTTTTATTTGCTTTAATGTATATACTTTATATAAGAACTTTGTATGCACGTGTTTCAGCTAGAGATGATAATCATTGAAATTAAAGGTAAGATAGCTTTACTGCTATGACAGTAGAAAAAAACTGAAGGAGTTTTGAGTGGAGGAAAATTGAATTGTATATTATTCCTGTCTAAAGAAACCTCCTAACCTGTGTAAGGCTGAGGATAGGATGGAAGGACAGAATGACGACCATGAACTTAGGGTTGAACTTTCCTGGCTCAGGACACTGACCTTGTGACAAGGAAAGTTCTTGAGGTTTTTTGTTTGTTTGTTTTTCTCTAAATGATAGTTCTTTGATTAATTACTGATGAATAATTGCTAAATAGAACAATTATATCAATTTAATGAACTCTAATCCTTAAATTGCTGTTATAGACTGCATTTCATATATACTAGGAAACCTTGCTGTCTACTTTTCTGTTTTTGGCAATTTGTCAGATCTCAGGGTTTGCTCACAATCTCCCGAAGATTTCTGGGTGGGGTATCGAATACACGTCATGGTAAAACTTGACAGTGCTTCTGTCACTTCACTTGAAGTAGCAAGGGCTTGAAATCAAATGTTCCATCTTTGATAAGTAAACTCCTGTGGAAAAAGTGTGCTTTAATCCTGGTGTTTCATTGCCAAGGTAGGCAGTGACTGTTCTTTGGGTAAAGTTTGGGCTAGTCTTTTTGTATACCGTATGAAAGATCTATTTGATTTTAAGATATATTTTCTACTTTAATACCTGTTTTTGGAATTTTTGTTCCTTAGCTAAGGAAGCCTATGCCTTTAAGTTTTAGACAATGTTCAAAACTAAAATAACACATTCTTTGAGAAGTTTTAGCAATAAAAGGTCATTATTATTTGTATGTATCAAATAGATGTTCTACACAAATCTTCTGCTAATATAAAGAATAGAACCTGCAATATGAAAATAATCTAGTTGTACTTGCCTAAAAGTAGAAAAATGGCAAGTATGGGATTATTTTCCAGACTATGTCCAGACTATTTATTTTTTAAACCATATCCCACTTATCGAAAACTACATTGCTACTTCAAGTGCAGAGACACCATGGTTAGGCATCTGTGCCTTGGAGGGGAAGCATACGGGAGCTGGATAAATATTCCCAATAGTAAGATTGCTGTTGGCAAGGGGGTTCAGGGCTGCTGTTCAACTAGTCATCACTTGAAGGAAAATATTGATGCTTTCATCACAGGGAAAAGCCTGGGCAGGGCTTATAAAGTGTCCCTGGGCTGGACCTCTTTAGCAGGAGATGCAATCTGCTGGTGAGGGGAGCAGTTTCTCCTGCAAAAAAGGGAAGAGGGCTTCTGTGCTGGGGCACCTTGCCAGCGCTTGCTTAGGGCTTATGGCTGCGCTGCGTTAATACACTGTTGCTCACGACTGTTCAGCAGCCTTATACTCCTTAAGCGAGTAAAAGAACCTGGTTAATGCCCCACAGTGCTTACTTTTAAAATATGAGATAATCAAGATAGTTACTTCTATTAGTTTATTAGATTTATATAGTTAGGTGTTTTAATGTCCAGATGATGCATTAAACTTGAAAAATATTTATAAACATACTTTGATTTAGGCAGTATATTCATTTGATTTGGAACATTACTTCCTCCTGTAGTGGAAATATATTTCCTTCTTTAAATATCTCTTTAGATGTTTGATTTTTAGTTGGTTATGTTTAATAGAATTTCTAGAAATAGTGGATACTAACCAAAATCAGAATGCAGTTGTAAACCTGTTGCCAGAAATTTTGTTGCATGCCACTGTTAGTACCAGAAGTACTGCTTTTGATATCAATTTCCAGTACAATTTTTTAACAGAAGCAAACAACTTATGATTTGAAAAAGTCAAATATGTGAATAGGAAAAGGGATATTTAGTTTTACAGACTTTCCTCTCTGTTATGGAAGAAGGATCTGAATGTTATAGTGCCATTTTTACTTAAAATATGACAGTGGAATTTTTTGATGAATATAAAACTCTGTACAAAGAAACTAAGAACTTTCTGTTTGATTTTTGGGGAGGAGGTTACAGAGTTTTAATGTACACCCTTTTAAAAAGTACAGACTCATTCTGAGCAAAAAAGACTCCTGATTTAGTATGCTATTTATATTTATTTATGTACTTTTTTTTTCCTTTTCTTTTTAAAGCTTTCAGAGAAATATGGAGTCCATGTTTGTGGAGAAGGTGGAGAATATGAAACATTTACTCTGGACTGCCCTCTGTTTAAGAAGAAAATAGTTGTGTAAGAAAGAGTTTCTACCGTTTCCTTATATTTAAGCAATGGGGACATGCTAACATTTAGCTTGAGGCAACTTTTGTTGGCAGAAGTAAAACATGTTCTCCAAGTTCACAAACGCTCACTTTGTTTAACACTGGCAAAGTCCTCTGAAAACTTAAATCAATACCTGACAAGACGAGGCCTTCATAGGAGGCTATAAACTTTTTAGACATTTGCACTTTCGTTTACTTGCTGATTATGGCCTGCAGTAAAACTGGTACCTACACACTGACACTTTTATCCTTTCATGAAGTGCGAATTGCCTATAATATTTATCTTTCATTACAGCTACATTTGATAAACTGCCACATCAGTAGCCTGTGGGTTCCATTAACTCTGTGTGTGCATGTTTTAAGTTTAGCAGCCCAGAATGATGGTGCTAAACATTTTTCTTCAGTTATTAGAGAATATTTTAAATGCAAACTTTGCATGAATCCATCTAATTTACACTGAGTAGCTTATTGCTTTGACATGAATTGCTAAAATCTGTGTAGTAGGATATGGAAAATGTTTGTGTCTTGATGCAAGTTGCTCAGTATGGTCTGTTAAATAGCTTAGCCTGCATGCTTTGACTGAGATGTTTTGACTGCAGATCCTATTCTTAGCCAAGTAAACAGACTGTAATAATCATGCCTTCATAATGTTTAATCATCTTAGGGAAGGTCAAGATTATGAAGTATATGGACACGATTAAGGCTTTGATGTTGAAGGTCCATTTGTTTCCTATTTGTGTAACACTGTCTGTATAAGGAGCAGAAGACTTGTAGCTGCTGAACTTTATTTCTTTGCATGACCTTGGGAAAGGAAGAGCAATAGACAAGCTAGAAAAGGACAGAAGCTCTATTTCTACCTGCTTTGCAAAATTGGAAGGTTGTGGTATTGCAAACAACATGTATAGAATGACACAGGGTAATTTTAAAATTCTTATATAATCAGTCAGATCCAGCTATTGTTAACAGGACATTCACAACAAAGAGGTGGCTATGAATCAATGGATGTTTAATAACAAATATTTGGCACAGTAGACTATTAAACTGAGTTACAGTTCTCAACACACACTGGTGTAATGAGCACGGAACAGCTACACCAACATCATGTTTCTTTGGCTTGAATAGCCCTACTTATTTCTTGTTCTCCCTTGTCATGAAGTCATGCCTTTCGTTATGAATTTTTACAATTAAAATAATTGAAGCTTTTTCGTTAAAAAGACACAAGTTTATTTTTAGTCATTTTTGTGTTTGTATATTGAGTTCATAAAGATTAAACTTTTTTTTTTTTTAATCTGGGCTAGAACAGTTTCCAACTGTTTTGGTAGTCATGATTCTGGTACATTATATGACTCTTTTTGAAGCTAAAATGTAAAAGTTACTAATAACAGGATAAAACCTGTATGGAATTTCAAGGTCTCTGAACTCCTATACACGAAACTCTATCCATATTTGCCTTAGGGGAAATTTTAGTGGAAGATGTTGAGGATGACTTTTGCTATTTGAAAAAAAGAAAGGAAATTTAATAAATTTTAAAATAAAATGAAGAAATTTAAAAAGGAAAAATACTTCTTTACACATTCAATAATAAAACTGCATTTCAACATCCCAGAAGAATGTCAGGACCTTCCCAAGACTTCAGGTTGGTGGCAGAATAGGAAAAAGCCCTGTACATCTTAAAGTTTTTAGAGAGCCACATGTTAACACGTGCTCACATTCAAGTTATCTTGTAACAGCATGGGGTAAGAAAAAAGAAATGTAACTGTGGAGCTGTATGAAACAAGGATGCAGGTGACAGGAGGAAATCTGGTTTTGTTAGAGAAAAATCAAACTTGCCTATCGTGTATATAGACTTTTGGATGATATTTTGTGTATGCTTTTATCATTTGAAGCTTCTAATGAAATGTTTTTCCCTAATGTTTCTTTTGAGGACAGAGAAGGGGAGGGTGGAAGGGTGGAAAAGGCTTCCAGAACTGGTAAACTAAAACTTAACCTTGATATTGCTTATTATGGAGAAGTTGAAGTGTGGCTTTTTTTGCTCAAGATTTTTAAGAGTGAAATATAGAGTGAAATATTTGAAAATAAACAGGATTTATGAGTGAAGAAGGATCTTGCGACCAAAATACTTAGGCGAGAGTCAAGAGACTGGTTTTATATGACTTTCCCTCGTAATCGGTTGTAATCAGGTGTCAACTTTCTTATGCTCAGTAATAGAAAGGTGCCAAGCACTTTCAGTCTCCCTCAAATGGGTTTTTATAATGGTCGTTGATTAATGTCTCTGCATATCATAAAGTCATAGTACTGTTCTCCGTGAATGCTATTCAACATATCTGCTTTTCTGATTAAAATTTTATTTATAGACAGAATAATTTGCAGGCTTTTTGCCTCCTGCAGTCTTAGGATCTAATTCTTATGATATCTATTTCCTATTACTGTTATAGATTTCTTCTGGTTAGATTTAAAAGATACGTTGATAATTTAAAGGGAATTATTTCTGAATTTAAAGATCTATATCTTTAAGGAATCTTAAATGAATAGTTAATACTTTAATCTTAAAGAATTGAAATAATAAAGACTTAATTATCAAAAGATTGCTTTTAAAGCTTATTAAAAGGGAGATGAATACTTGGATTTGCCGGAGGTGTTTGTCATTATCATGTAACATCATCTTAGGACACTTTTGTTGTTGTTGTTGTGGGTATGTGGGTGTTTTTTTCGTGTTTAGAATGTGTGTTTTGGAACAATATATTTATTTTAATTTCTGTTAATTATACCCTTTCATTAATTCGATGGAAGCTGGCTTAAGACTTCAACCATTTCTAGTTCGCTGTTTCTTTATGTAGCATTAACTAGAAATCTTTTTTGGAATTCCCAAGCCTGTCAGCTCTCTGAAAATACTGTGAAGGCCTCAAAGGCATTGTGGTTTAAAAAATGATCAGTATGTCCTTAGCCTTACTTAGAATAATTCTCAGATTTTCTTTTTTCTTTCTTTCTTTTTTTATATATTGTGACTGAGTTTTGCTTATGTTTTCTTTTGAGGCTTTTAGTTTCTCACCTTCTGATGTTTGCTTCCTAAAGCTACCTTTTTCTTAAGCAGTGAAACCATGCAGATGGATATAACAGATACTGCCTCTCGTGAATCAAAGTGTGACAGACTGTGTCTGTAAAAATGAAAACTAACTAATTTAAATCAGCACACTGGAAGTTTATCATTGTTACCAACACATTTGGCATTAAGAATTTGTTTTCAGTATCAGATGCAAGATGGTCAAATCAAATTCTCAGCATGAAATACTGTGTGGTGTTAACACTTTTAAGAACTGTTTTCTGGAGCATTAATCAGAAGAATAAACTTAAAAAAACTTCTCTTGATGAAATTAAAAAATATTTTGCTTTTAAGTTTTTAGATCATAAAGCATAATACCATTTATACTTGCATAGGCTACAGGTAGCTAAATTGCTCAGTAGTGATCTGAAAATGTAGTTTATCCTTTTGTAAAGATTTAAAATTAGTGAAGGTAAAATCAAATTGTGTTGTTAAACAACCCACTATATGGCAAACTTTCTTAATTGATGTAAAAGGTGAAATAACTAGTAGATAATCAATGTGTTACATTGGAGATTTCTGTTGTACTGTGACAAATATTTGCATAAAGCAATATACATTAAAACATCATGCTAACAGCGTTGTATTTCAGGGATTCATCGGAGGTGGTTTTACATTCAGCTGATGCATTTGCACCTGTGGCTTACCTTCGTTTTTTAAAATTACACTTGGAGAATAAGGCAAGTAGACTCCAATTTTCTTATTCTTTTAATAGTGAAGCTGTGTGCACTCTTTGTTGCTTTTACAATTTGGAATTCAGATGGATTTCTCATCGTTCCTTAGAAATATCCCTGTATGTGTTTAGCTGAATTCCAGAAGCTGCCATCAGGAAAGTCTCGACACAAATGCTTCCTTGTGTCAAATGAATGAAAGGAGGTCGTACATTTGCCTGACATTTTTCATCCTGCAACCTGCAGGTCCTGGCAGATGCTGCTCCATTGAGCACGTTCGGTGGTGCCAGGGCCTGCGCTCAGGGCTGCACTGCCGGGAGGAAAGAGGCCCCTCTTTTTGGTTTGACACAACACGTGGTTAATTTAAAAGCCTGCTGATCCGCCTGCTGATACTACAGTTGGACACACTGCTTTTGTGGTGTGACTTTTCTCATTGAAAGATACTCCTGCATAATCACTCTTTTAATCTACTGTATCATGACATTCATATTATTTTGGCATGTATAGGCTCTCGGAAGATTATGAGGACAATCAATAAAAATTCTCTAGTGAATTAGAGCTTTCTTGAGCTAAATTACTCTGCTTGATTATCAAAATAATGATAAAATACAGATAAAATCATACAGCCAAAGATTTGGAGATTTCCTCACTGGCTTGCTTTTTCAGATATGATCTTTAAATGCTGCTTACTTTGGAGAAAGTGCCTCATGACCTTATGGCTACTGCCCCTGTCATGTATTTGTATAGGCCTTCTTGTTTCTACACTTTGAAGATCACTACATGCAGGGTGGTTACAATAATGTCATGGTTGTGTTTTTCATTTCTTATTCTCTTGAATTACTTCATTTTCTGTAATTTTTGATAGATAATTCATTTTGTTTTCTTTTTTTAATTCTATCTTTACTAATAGATAAAATTTAATTTTTTTCTTGCATTATTCATTGCTTTTGAAAATATAACCCATCCTATTTCTTCTTACCAAGTTCTAGTTTAGCTTTTCAGGGTTTTTTTTATGTGAAGAATTAAATAGTTGTGTGGGAAACTGAAAGTGATGTCAGCCAACTATGTGAAGTGAAACCAAATAGGCTGAATGAAAGAAAATCGGAGGGGACGAAGGTGATAATATATTAATATTCCTTTGGGGGCAGTGACTTTATTGCTCATGGCAAACTTGATGCTAAAATGTACCATGAATCACTACAATGTGACAGGCTAATGAAAATGAAAAACAAAGCTTTATATAAATCAGGCAAAAAGTTGTATTAAAATGCATAACATTTTATATGAGAATCAAGATTTTACTTTTATCTATTCAGAAGCTCTTTTCCCCTTCTTATGTAGATGTTTGAGATTTGGTTAAAGCCTCACAGTTTCAAGCAGTGTTATAGCAAATCATATTTCAAATTCATTGTAGACAAAGCTGTCATACTCTCAAAGAGGGTAAGCTTTACAGCGACGTGGCCTGGATTTTAGTGTATAAACTAATACCTTCTATAGTAAAAAAGGAAAACAGTTTGTGTTCTGCAGTAGTTGTCTCAGGAGGAAATGCATTAGAATCTTTTGGCTGTAGATTATTTTGTCATGGTAAAATAAGCTAGGTCTTCAAGAAGCAAAGAATATGGAAAACCAGTCGATCTCAAAGCATAACATGTTACTAAGTTAGCATAGTTTAATTACACAATGTTAGAGATGCCATTCAAATTGCTATGCCTGCGTTTCCCTGCTTTTTGTTGTTCGCAAACCTGTTGGAGGAAGAAAAAATATCATTAATTAGTAATTCACCACTCAAAGACAGTCCTGCAATAATCACTGTCGATATAACAAAAATAACAAAATTCTGTTTTAGAACAACTAATTTTTCAGCCATTCAAAAGATTTCTGAAAATTGTACAAGAAATACTACATTGAGAAATTAATGAAAGTAGCTTATTTGTAGAAACCATTAATGGAGTATTTTATAGTTATTTTTAACCTCTGTACTTATTTTGTTATTTATGTGCCACAGGTGTTAATTTTACATTCTTTGAATTTACTTGTGCAATTATGTCTAGCATGCCTTAGTCTCTGCTGTCTTTTCTCCCTTTTTTGTTTTTCCTTTTTTCTTCAGCTAAAGCTCTTCATGTTTAACTACAAAGCTTGGAGAGAAATTTGTTGTAGATTGTTTCTGGCAGCACAATGAGCCCTTATGCCTAGGGGAACACAACATTTTACTCACTGTTCTGGTTTTATACATTACTGTGCAACTTCAAGACATAGTTTTGCATAATAATTGAAGGGTTTTTTCTTCTCACCCTCTTTTCTTTTATTACCAGTAAAAGAAAAAAGGCTAAAGAGAGAACTCTGTGTAGTATATTAATATTAAAACATTATTAAAAGTTCCATAAAAACAACTAAGGATAACTTTTTTCTACAGATACTTCACAAACGGCTTATTCATGGAGGCCTAATTTACTTCAATGTGAAAAATAGTCATTGTTGTTTGGTACATAATACAGATATCTAGCTTCATCAGTCCTGTACCTTGCCTATAAGAGCCAGTTTTTTTTTCTTTAAAAGTGTGACAAAATGTAGCTTTGAATTCAGCTCTGACTCTGGCTCCCAAGAGAGACAATTTCTGAAATGTTTTCCAGTGTTTTTCACTCAGATGAATCAGCTTTAGTTTTCAAGGTTTTTGAATGCTTTTAATTAATAAAATCTGAAATTAATTAGAAGTGAAACACCTTCAGAACACAACGAGTTTGCAAAAACACTTCAGTTTTCCCACAGTTCTTGCTGGTGTGTTTTGTTAAGCTATGCTGGCTTATGAATTATGAGAAAGAAATAGAAGTTGTTGGAGTTTCTGCTGATGTGATGACTCTCTTTTTTTGTGATTTTCTTTCTGATGACATCATTCTGATGGAGTCTGACATTCATTGTTTCTGATGACTTGCATTAACTAACGTTTATATTTTAAGATGTGCTTTTTCTCAGATTTTCAGTGATTACTGAATTTTTTCCTCCTCAATATGAGTGAGTTGAGAACACAGCTGCCTTAAGCAGCACAGACTCCAAACTACAGATCCTCAAGCCAGTCCAGATTTAGAGGGAGTTAGGTAGTTTCCTACCTATGCTTGGCAAGAGGATGCAGAAAAGTAGCCTGGTTGCCTGTTAAGAAACAAAAGCTCCTCTATTCCATTACTGTTTTTTTTCTCTTATTGCACACTTTTGCTTTATATTTGCCCACCACCTATTTATGTTGTGAGGCTTCTGTCTTTTCCTGTTTATAAAATCACTTGAAATCCTCAGGCAGAGCATATGTATAAGTGCAAGCTGTTCTTCCCCTGGAAAAGGTCAGGAAATCTGTCTCATAAGTTAATTTCAGGATGATTTTACAATTGTCTCTAAATGTTAGAAAAAGGGATCTGGCAAATATTTGCATGCCTTGTGTTCCAAAGGAGCATAGTCCTGCATGTTAGATTTGATTTGACTTTATAGTTGTTTCTCTTTTCTTGCCATGGATTACTTTTGCTAATCTCCATTTTATCATATTTTTCATTTCTAGCACTATGCATTAATGTAAATGCTGAAAAAGGAGCCTCGTCTTTGTTTTTCCGTGTATTTTAAGTGCTTTTTGTGCTTTAGCTACAGTATTTAACTGGATAAGTCATTTTCAAGCGGAATGGGAGGATATCTTATATGGCAAAATGTGCTGCTTTGTGGTTTTTAAGTGGTCCACTTGGGAAATTTCTTGCAAGTGGCTTTTTTTGCATGGTAATTCTTCCAGCTAAACCTTAGTTTCCTTCTAACTAATAAGAGTACAGGTGGCAGTTATAGTTAATTTACAATGTTTTGAAAGCATATTGAAATAGGGCAAAATTATTTTAATTGTCAACACTTTTTTAAACATAAAGGCATTTAACATAACAATAGATACGGGGTTTTAGTCTTTTCTGCTTTATTTTGTTGCATATTTAGTCCAGTTCTCAGAGGATATAGATTATTTTTCGTCTCTTCTCAGATAAAGAATATTTTTTAACTAAATGACTTTCCTATAAGTCTGTATCCAGTACGTGATACTGCGGGGAGATGCTGATAGTCACTTTCATTATTTTGAAGGCAGACTGCAAGGGATAAAGAGATTATATCATCATCTTTCATTACAGAATGTTTCCTCCTAGTCTCCTCTAGAATGTTTCCTCCTAGTCTCCTCTAGAATGTTTCCTCCTAGTCTCCTCTAGAATGTTTCCTCCTAGTCTCCTCTAG
>JAUBOD010000208.1:8971898-8984426 GCA_032353885.1 Nothura maculosa | reverse complement strand
AATGTTCTCATTGCTGTTCAGTGGGAGAAGTATCAATTTAGGTGTTCTGTTGGAACAAGTTTTTATAACTGTTTTAGATTTTAGAGCATTTAGATGCTCTAAGAAAAGAATCTGTGGAATTCCAGTTCTCTCAGCCAAACTTGTTGCTTCAGGGCTTTTCCAACAAACCCATTTGGATCTTAGAACACTTGTGCATTTGCTTAACTTTTATTCTGGGCACACTCACTTCAGTGAAATGAAGTGAAAGCAGTTAAGCATATGAATGCATGCAGGCCCTCATCCAAAATTAGGTTACTATCCCAATGCACAGTAGTTGTGGGAGCCACAGTGTAACAAATGGGAAGATAGATTGCTGCTGTGAAAGATGATGGAAAAGTTATGTTCTCTGCAAAAATTTAATTGAAATATCATTACAGAAAGCTTGGTCTTTTTTTTTAAACAGAATAGAAAGTTTTTAAGGGAAAGCTAGTCTCTTTGGTGATCTGTACCTTTTAAAGGTAAAATTTTTAGGTATTTTCATTGTATACAGAATTAAGAGGCCGGTATTTGTGTAAGGTTTTAATATAACTACTAAACAGAGTCTGGCAGCTCTGCTTATGTTGGCGTAGAGCCTGTTGCTCTCAGTGTCAGGTTCCACACCTGATTCTTCTGCTGCAGCCTGCACCTGTGCTGCTGTGGAAAGTGATGGATTATCCATGGGTTTGGAGCATTGTGGGATTCAGCCTTGAATGGATCATTATGGTGTATTGTAGCCTTTGGAATGAACAGGAGGCTCTAATTCTTTGCATTATCTTCCATGTGCATCAGAGATATCATAGAATTTCTACTTCTTGTAATTTCAAAAGATTTTACAGATGAGCAGCTATGTGTGTTTATACAAATATGTGATTTTTTTTTTTCCTATGAAAATCTGTGAAACAGTTTTTGTGTAAGCTTGCATATATGTAGAATAATAACATTTTAACATTTTTAGGGAAAAAGGGGGAATGCAAGTGAATGATTTGAAAATTTCACATGGCATAAAGTTTGCATGTTTGTAATATGAATTACAAAGATACAGAGGAGTTCTGCCAGTCTTGGGCAGGTCAGCAACAATACAGTCTTATGTTGTTCTATATCTCCATGCTTTGTTTATTATTTATGTAGCATACCTTGCAAAAAAAAGTTTAGAAATGTATTAAAAGAACAGTCTACATATGGCAGAAGATTGGGGTTAGTTCTGTATTCACATTTGCTTGTATAGCATTATAAACTTAATATTTCAGATTAGGTAAAGGAGAGATGTTACTAGTCCTTAATAGCTGGCACACAATTACTTATGTGTCTGCAGTTGTCTTGAAAGGCAGTAATGTAAAGCTGAACAACATGCTGAAAAAAGCAGAGCATGCCGACAAGTTCAAACTTCTCCTTTCCTAGTTAACGTGATTTCTTTGTCTAATGATGGTTATCTCATAGTAATGTTTAAATCCATGTAGTTTAAAAAACAGGCCAAGGGCAGCAGAGTGATGCTGTCATTCCAAGTGCAATGTGTGTACATGCTTGCATACAGAATAAGTGATGCAGACTCTGTAATGTTGGTGTATGACAGCAGGACCTGCTGAATGTCCACAGGAATGCACATGTTCCAATGCTAATTCTCTGTTTCTTGATGGATGTTATAAAATAGCCAGTGAAAACATTTGTAGCTTAATGAAATAATGGTTTGCAAGAAGGAAGTAGGAAGACTGCTAGCGCTGCATTGCACTGCACAGCCTCTATACTTCTATAAGGGAGCATCTTGTGAAACCTTCCTTATGCTCTTGATTCTTGAGACATGATCCACCTGGAGATCTATTTCAATTATAGACTTATATTCTTGCTTCTCTATTTATCTAGTTGTACTTTTGGGGACAGGGACTTTTTCAGCCAGCTCTGGGTAACAGCAAAATGTAGCGATTGACAACAGTTGTAGGTGTAATTTGATGAGTAGGAAAAGATACTGCTGGATGCCAGTATATTGTAGTGTTTGGAATGCGCATGTAGTGTTTGTGCTAAATTGCAGTCTTCATCTTTGTGCTGTTATGTTTAGTTGACTTGTTTTAACCTCTCATGTTCAATTGGTTCACATAAAATAGATTATTGCCTTGACTTTTGAGCTTTCCTAGGAGGAATGAATAAAATGAGGTCCAATCAAAGAACATCAGGCCCTCTTAGAGCATAGCTTTAGTGTTTACAGCTCTTATAAACTCCCCTTGAGCCCTTTTAGAGGCAGCAGAGCTGAGTTTCCTCTCATAGGTAATGACCTTTTTGTAATTTAGCCTTTCCTGAGAGTTTCCAAACACACTGCTTTCACTTAACTGGATGCTTTTTCCTTCCAGTGAAGTCAGAAATTTATGTAAACATTGAATTCTCAGTGCAGATTTCTGATGTATGCAATATTTTCTTGAGGTTTGGTGAGGAGGCTTGTTTTTACTGGAGATCTACAGAAACCTTTTAAAGTTGCAGTAAGAATTATTTTTTTCTGAAAAACAAATTCATAACATATAGTTGACTTTTTTTATGAAACCTTATGTTTTGAAAATTATTTAGTAATTTTTAGCATCCCTCTGTCTATTTGATCCTATCTATCTTTTAAAAAACAGAAAAACGTAGAGGGTCAAGCTGCAGGAGTTTTTACTTAATTTATGAACTTGAGTGCTTCAATATTTAATATTAATACCCTATTTCATAGTTTTTTGTATTACATTCCATAGATATTCAACAGTGTCTAATTCATCCTTAAAGAATCCTCGAAATGTTAATATTGTCTCATTTTTGTATTTCTTCATCTTTATCAGTATTTTATGAATATAGCATTTAAGCAAACTACAATAAAATACATATATTGCACGCTATGAAAATTATGAGTTTTGAGCAGCAAATTAACTGACAGGGTCTGGAGGTACAGCATGCAGTGATGTTTGTTTAAGGTTTATGGGGAAATTCTGACATCATTCATATTGCTTTTAGATGAAGACAAGTAGCATTAGCTTGGCTAATGATCCCCAAACCAACATGCTGTGTAGATTAGACTGTCTTGGGAAATCAGATGGCAGAGAGTTGTGGTTCTGATTGTTGCTTTAAAAATATAATAAGAGAGGGTGGGGAGGGAAGTAAACGTCCCTACTGTGTTTACATGACTTGTTGAACACATAACAAGCACAACATTTCGGGAGCCTGTCCAGCACAAGCTCTGACTGTGCTTCTTGGAATAGAAGGACTGCCAAGTGGCTTTCTCTTACTGGGCATTTAGAAAGAAGGCACAGTGAATTATTTTTTTTTGCTAGTACTTTAAACAATATAGGTCAAAAAACTACCTTGAATTTCTTCCTTGGGAAATGAATTCTGAGAATCTCAGAATTCTGAGAATCCCAGAATGGGGTGAGTTTGATGCAAATGGATAGGCTTTTTATGAGATAGACAAAGAAAAAATTAAAGTTACTTCTATCTCTGAAAATTCAGTTTTTGAATAGAAATAGAAAATAGGTTTTTATCATACACCTCTTCCTGCCTCTGTTTTTGGTCTCTGATTCTCGTACCTATTGTTCTCATGTGCTGCCACATCTGCACTTTGATTCCATTTGGTGTCAACACAAGTTGTATTCTACTAGTTTGCAGACTAAATAGTTAGGAATCCTATTACTGTTCTTCAGTGGCTTCTAAGATTAAGTATGTATTGAGCTGCAATATTTCAATATCAAAAATCAAGAACAATTAAATGATATTTGATTTAAATAATACTGTTTGCTATGGTGTTTGGGTGCTTATTATGTAATATTTGTTAAACAGGAGGAATCTTCAGACACACTGATGGTCAGTGGCTGTTCTTGTGAGCTAAGCTGCAATGATGTCAATATCTTACCTTCATCAGAAGAGAATGAACCACAGAAAATCCTTCCTGTCATCTGGAAGTCTAGTGTGAAACACAATTCTCTGGATTTCGGTGAGTCTTGCTCTGTCACTGTAAAAGTAAAATTAATAATTTCTAAGGGAGTATGATGTAAGGTGTTATAAGAATGTTCCTTAGAAGAATGTCTGTGACATTTAGTAGCTAGTCTTGAAGATAAAGATATCTTTATACAACTCAGTCTGATATTTTTATATACCTGCAGTAATGGAACATCTCCAATGCTTTTTGAGGAGGATAACCAATCTTTATTTTATAAGAAAACACTCAGATTTACTGTCGTACAAATGTTCATTAGGATAGACTATTTTTAAAATCATACTATATCATGCCTGTACCCTAACTCTACAGTTTTCAAATTAAAAATAAAGTAAAATGGCAAATGAAATATTAAACACACCTCCAACTTGATTCTCTCATTTATAGGCCTGTCTGATTTATAAAAACAGTCTCAGTCTCTTATAAAAACGTGCACGATCAAGTTTATTTTCCTAGCAAGTTACTTTTATATGAGCTGCATTAACTAATTCTAAGCTTACTATTATCTTTGCCTCAGATATGAACAATTGATACAAGATAAACTTGGAATCATAGGGTGATATCTCATTAAACTACTGCAAAAGCACTGTGACTTTAAATCCAAAGATCAGTGAACTTTTCCTGAAAATCTAGTTTCATTAGATCATGGTGTTTAATATTGAGCAGTCTTTAGACACTTGAATTTAGACAAATGCCTGCTGGAATATTAAAAAAAAAAAAAAAAAAAAAAAAAGTCTTAGTAGATTAAGTTATCTGACTTCCTTGAAAATCTGTTCCAGTGTCACTTAGGTGCTTTGAAATTTTTGCTTTTCAATGCCACTTCTGTATCAGCACAATTAAGAGAAATTTTAAAAGTCAGGAAAAAGAGGAGAAAAAATTACTGAAATCATCAACTAAAGACACTTGGAAGGCAGATTTGGAGGAGGATTTGTGAAATGATGTTTGGTAGCTTTGTTGTTGTTATTCCTTATTATCTTCTTTCTTTGCTGTTATTTCTTAGCAGGTAACTTTCATCATTTTAATCATATCACTTTCCTTCCTTTCCCATAGCTAATACATTTAGAAGTTCAGGAAAATCCCAGCGTGGTTACCAATGGTTTTCAGGTTTCACTGCCCATTTTCCATCAGACGGCAAAAGTGTTCAAGATAAAGCAAAGGAAACATTTTATTCTCTCCAAGGTGCTTCTTCAGTTTCCTATTACCTGTTTTATTAGTGGTGGTTTTGTTTGTATTTAGTATGAATTTGTATTCTCATATGTTCTTAGAATTTTAATTGTGGTTTGTTTTATGTCTTGAGCTGAGATCATCTTTAATATTGAACACATTGTAATTCACCTCCTTTTTGAAGACCCTCAAAGCCAAAGTTGTATTTGTTTCACTGTCGCAACACTATTTTGACTTTATTTTTATTTTTAAGTTTCTTTTGATAAATACTGTGTGTGAGTGTGCATGTGTGCTATGGTTACTGTCTTCTTGCTAAAGCAGTGTTGCAGCTACCATAATTTAAAATTAAGTTTTCTAGAAAGCTGTTGCCATTGCACATTTTGGCATTCAGGATTAGGTCAGTGGCAGTAAATCTCAGTTATATACTTAACGTAAAGGAGAAACTGCTATCTTGGGAATCACAGAATCCAGATTTGTTACTATCCTCCTCTTACAAGATATTGACATATAAAACAAAATATTCATGTTTTGTTTCACATCTTTCTTCATTTTAAACTTCAAATAAAGCATATTTATGCAGGCCTTTTCATTCATAAAAATGGAAATAATTCTTGGTATCTGAATGGGCAGACTCGTATTCTTGTTCACGAATTCCCGTGATGTATTGTCCCATAAAATCTTCATTGTTTGGCTTGTGCAGCTGAGTTCATGACTGAATATAAAATGATAAAGAAACCCTAGCAATTTTAGGAAGCAAGGAAGTCATACTTTGTAGAATGCCCTTAAGCTAAACTTTAATAGCTTGAAAATCAGAAAGGTGGATGTAATCAAGCTTTTAGTTAAGGGCAGCAATATTTGGTGTAAATCTTCTGGACATAATCTGTAAATTGAAGCAAAAGAGTTCTGTAACATTCTATTTGTATGAAAATCTGATAGTACAAATGTTATTTATTTTGCATTAACATCCATCAAAAAAGAAGAGGAAGAAGACTAATTGCATGTCTGACTAGCTCAGTAGCCTATTGCTTTCAGCAAATCACTTGTAGTAACTTGTGTTGTATCCTAATTCATGAAAAAATGATATTTTTCTCATCTTTGTGTTTTTACCCTTCTTGAAGAAAGTGTAGAAAACTGGATAAATTGTGGTCGCAACATATAAAAGCAACACAATATCCTGCTTTTGCCTTTCTTTTCTTGTGAGAACTTGACTGATATGCAAATATATGTAAGGCTTTTCCTCAGCTCCTATTTACAGTGTGTATAGGAGTTTGGTATTTTATGATATGAGAAAGAAATAGGCACGTTCCTTTTAACCTTTTCTTTGCAGAGTTAATTGATTTAATGTTCTCTAGAGAGGTGAGTGTTGCCAGAAGGCTTCAGAAATGGAAATCTATTTTTGGACCCTTTACCACCTCTGTAAAGTGGATAGATTTCTTCCATAAAACCAATACCAGAAGAAAGGAAATATTCAGTACATAGCTTTAAGAAAATAAGTGTAAAGAACTTAAATTTTTCTTTTGGTGATTGGAAGATGACAAAGACTGCAGTGGTTCATGTAGAACAGTTCCAGTGCAGTCGCATCTTGACAAAGCTCAATAAAGTTTAAGAGAATAATAGATTTTTACAACACGAAAATTTAGTCTAGAAGCCGACCTGCTGTAGGCAATATTGATGTTGTCTTTTGTAGCTTTAGGTGCAATTGCTTGAATCTTCTCTTTGTACGTATTCAAGTAATCCTGACTTTCCAAACTCTTTCCTTGAGCGTTCTTTCTCTGTTATCATTTTTTACTTATTTCTGTCATGTCCTCTCCTGTTTGCTTTTGCCTTTTCTTGCCATTTATAACTTCCTGTTTCTATAGAGCTTATTACAGTAAGATTTAATTAAAAAAAAAAAAAAAAGGGGGGTCAATACTATGGAATAGCATGTAAATGCTTGATCTTGGCTTTGAAAAGGGTGATGGATTAAATGATGTCTTACAGTCTCTTCCTAGTTTTATACTTTTGTGATTCAAAGTGCTTTACCAAACTAGCTGTTATAGGCTGAAAAGAGAGAGAGGGGAAAAAAAAAAAAAAAAGATAAAACATGGATACAAATGTGGACTGCCGCATGTGTATTTATGTATATTTGTATATATTTACACATACATAAATATATGTGTGTGCACTAATGCATGATATGTCAAAGCAAAATTTCATTTCTATTGAATGTAGATTAAAATTATATTCCCTATATAATTGGAAAATCAACTTGAAAAAGAAATTCATGACAAAATTAATATTATGAGGGGATAGGTAGTATATCATATGTAGACTAGTGTTGGTTTATTGTCATTTGCTTTTGTTGAACAAACACAAGATGCCTCTGCTGCCTTTCTACACATACTTAGAATATTCCATTTTTTACAGCTGTATTATTTTTATTTTGCAGCTAATATGACTTCAGCGGGATTTAGATTGAAAGATATTATTTTGGTACATCTATATATGAAGAACATGAATGATTTCGCTGCTATAAATTCAGCATATGTGACAGAATTTGATTTGTGTCCACCAGCAAGGTAGGATTAGACTATTGCTCTAGTTTGTTTATGATGCACTGTAATATCCTATATTATTGGTAACGCACTTGTAAAGCTTTTATAGAAGTTTGTATGTGTCTCACTCGGAAATATACTTTCGCTGCCTTTGGGTTCTCAAAATCAAGAAGGAGTTTGGAGAGTCTTAGTATTTTCTGTGAAGCTTTGTATATGCCTCCTGTATATGCTCCTAAAGCAGCATAATTAGCAATAACAAAATTTTGTAAGTGTCTCTCTCGTGATTTGAGAGGTTTTTGTGTGTGTGTGTGTGTTTTTTTTTTTTTGTTTGGTTGGTTGGGTTTTTTTGCCTGTTTTTGCCTTGCTTTTGTATTACCAGCCTGCCAATTACCTTTCTGTATAAAAACTTCTACTGGACTTGCAGGCCTGTGTTTTCTACTAAAGCATCTTCTTGTCCATTCCTTGGGTGTTCATCTGAAACTCGATTTTTTTCCTGATTTTCAGCCTACATTTTCTGTTTTGAATGCATTCCAATTTGCCTGCTTATGGCTGGCTGAACTATTCTACTTATTTATTCCCCTTCAAAGATCTGTAGACTGTTGTTAATCTTCACTGAACTATGACTTCAGGCACGTTAGCTGTTTGCACCAGGCAGTGAAACATGGCACAGAGAAGTTGGAGCCAGTACCAGCTGCACCAGAATTGGTAGCACTGTTGTACTTGGTGCCATTACTGAGTAGAAGAAAAGGAATTATCAAGATGATTAAAACATTAGTGTATTATGTTCTCTAAAATATTTTGTTTTGTCAATTTAGCATTACATAAATTATCTTAAAATGAACCAGACTCTTTTCCCTGTTGACCAGCTGAGAAGGTTTTATTCTTTATTCAAGCTAATGACATACATTTCACTTAAAATTGCTAGTAAAATTATTAATAAGTTATCTGTGTAGAAGTCACTGCTTTGAATGATTTCCTTAAATTTTCATGGATCTTTATTAATGATCTTCCTCATCACTTTTAAAATGTGTGCTTGTATATTTTTGGTATTTTATACAAAATGCAGCCATTTGAGAATGTCACTAAATTCCTACAATTTTGGGGGGGAATGTTTTACATTCCTAAACGTAAAATTTAGGAATCAATACAATACAAATTACCATCTAAAATAGAAATGCTTCTTAATATTCTTTATTTTAGAAACGACACCTTTTTACAGTATGTGCAATTTGCAATTGTAAAAAGATTCGTATTAAAGAATTTGAGTGGTATTTGGGTGATACGAAAAGTAGTAAGAAAATCTCTCTTCTTGGTTCAAGATACTATGGCAAATGCTGTATTATTTCTGTGGTTAATCTTTTCATGACAAGTTATTATTTCTGTCACTGTTTACTGCAAATCAAGTTAATTCTAATAAGATGGGAGGGGATTGCCTTTTAATTTATCAATTTTTGTAATGTAGAATGATATATATTCTATTTTTGTTACAGAATATGAAGTTATATCATGGGCTTTTAAGTACAATGTGATTATAATTAAAAAATGTTGTTAATATAACACATGCCATCATAGAGTCACGTTCTCCTAGCCGTCCCCAGAGGTTAGGCTAAAGGAGGCTCAGAGGAGGCTAAAGAAGAGAGCTAAAGAGGCTGCTTTGAGATGCTAATTGCAGGGCAGGTTTACTAACTTGCAGAGGGGCAGCTGGATGTGTTTGTATTAAGAGCACACATCTATTCCCACCTACAAAATGTACAAAAGTGAATGTCTGGTCTTTTGTATCTGAAGTCTTCTGAAACCCTTCTTCAATTTAACTTCCTTCTCATGTTGCTGCATGTCTTAAGCATCTGCATTTGCATAGCTGGCCACAGAGTCTTTCATCACTTCTTAGAAAGGTCATAAAATAACAGCTAGAAAGATTAGGAGGTTGCAGGAAAATGGCTTTTTGTGATTATTTATGTGGAACAAACAGATTTATGCTGCATTTTGGCCAAAAGAAAAAATTATGCGGCAGTTTGCATGGCTGCATAATTGCATTATGCACAGAGACCTGGCTATGGGAGTTCTCACAAGTAATATGCTGGAAGCACAGACTCAGGGGTGTGGATCTGCACTAAATTTGCAAAATTGTCTTGAAAATTTACCAGCCCAAGCAGAAAATGTACTCACCCATCCTTATGATGATGGTAATGAGGAAAAAATACTTTATTTGCATAGGACAAGAGGAGAGAAAGGTAGCTTTCTTGGAAGAAACAAGAAGAATTTTGTAAGGTTTATTATATGCTGTGTAAATAGAACAAATAATTTTCTGTTAGTTTCCTGCTGGGAGCTAAATGACTTTTTCTATGCATGGACTGCAAATTTAATTATTTTTCAGGCTTAGAAATGCCCATTTTTTTTCTACTGCTTTTTTACTGGGCAGATGCAACAGGTTGCCTGTGTGTCCATCTAGCCATCTACAATCTTCTTTGGAGCAAACAAAAGTGAACTTTTTTGAGTGCCTAAGTGGGGGTTTCAGTTCTGTCATAAATGTGCATGTCATACAACCTAATATATAGTAGAAAAATACAATCATTTTGCATTATAACATCTGAGGAAGCTGTGAAGAAACAGTAAGCTGCGGTTTAGAAAACTGAGTCGCTAGTCCAGTTAGTGGAAGGACGTTCTGTGACAAATGGGTGGGGATAAGAAAACAATAGTGGTAATAGACACATAATCTGAAGGCTACTTAGCACTTCTAAATAGCTGCATGGTCTGGCATTAAAAAAAAAAATCAATGGGACCTTCACTATGATATTAATTGACATTGTCAAGGAGAACTTAACATGCTACAAGTCTCAAATTGATTTGGAGATAACCATGTGAGTACTGGTTACTGTGATACTGTAACTTTCTTATATGTTATATAGCATCTGAGAAAAAAAAAGGAAAATAAATACTGGAAGTTGGTGCAAGCAAACTTTATTTGGCAAAGATAATTAAAGATAATTGTCTTGTGTTTTCAGAGTGTGTGTAGAAACTCTGTTGCCTGATGGAATACTGTTCTGCATGGACTGCCTTGCCCAGAAGTGTGACTTTGTAACTGCTGACATGTTACCTGCTGAGAAACTGGTCATGCATGTACAGAGTATTTCTCACTGGGCCCCTGCTAATATAGGACCTTACAGTCAGTCCATCGAGGTAAGAAATCTTGGTTAATTCTTATGAACTGTAGGAGAGAGTATTGAGATGGATATGTCATTCCCTCTGATCTAAAAGTGTGGGTGAGGAGGCTCTATATCTTCTTAAACAACTATAAAAATAGCAGGCTGTCACAGATAAATGGACTAAATATTTGGATGCAAACATTTTTCCTGATCAGATTAATACAGTATTGAAGCATCCTCTTGCTTAATTAGTACCACTCTGCGTTTTAATTGTCTTATTTTTTCCATTGATATATCTTTTCTTTACCAACTCTCCTTTTGTGTAACAAAATCCCAGTCAAAATTAGTGCACTGTACAAACTACTGTTTGTAGCACAAACTGTGATTCAAGCAACATGGTATGTCATCTGTGTTAATTCTCCTAAAGAATCTGAAAACCCACTTTTTTCTGTCTCTAGTGTAGTCTACATGAACAGGAACAGTGTTTTGCTTCAAAAGTTCATAAAGAACATAGTTAACTGTCAGGAGTAAGTGTTGGTAGATGAGTCTCTTGAGAAAACAGAAATTTAGACTTTTATTCAATTATATGTCTTTACTGTCATGCTATGTATGCTTTATTATGCACAACTTGATCTAGTAAAATCACAAGAATATTCATTTTTCTCAATGAAGGTGCTTTATATTTTTAATTACTTGTTTTACTTTCTAAAATAGTATGAAAAAGCATGCGACCTGTAACAATACATTAAGAAAAATGTATAAATAGCATATTTGCATTTGAAAATTTAATAATATATGGCGCTTATATGATCTCTGGCCATTTTCCTGAATTTAAAAGCTTCTCTAGGGATGTTTCCAGAAACTTATTCAGACTAAATATCAGGTAGGTATTAAGCACTGAAAGTTGCCAACAAAATACTTCATTATGTTTTAGGAATGAAACATGTTTCCAGTATAAATAAATAATATAATTAGTATAAATATTTTTAACTTTGTAGTCAACATAAATCATTTGAAATTATTTTATGATGAAATATTGGTCAGTTTTGCATGTTTGAGCAGCATTAGTTTAATGATCTCAAAACAGTTAATTGTTAATACCCTTATGTTATATATTTGACTTTCCTTTTCATTTACTTGGCAATTATTTCACAATCAAATTCTCATCTTTTCAGTACGTTGCAAAGTGTTTTTTTCACACTCCAGAATCATCATGCATTTTGGTACAAAATTTTCCTCTGCTTTGGAGTAGACCAAGGACTGTATTACTCAAGATATTGCAAGCTGGGATTGATGTGCACTGGCGTTTAAGTACCGAGCTGGCAGTTGAGAAGTGTAGGTAGTTCATGCAAATTATGGTATTCACGCGTCAGGCCCAACAAATCACTCAGCAGAGCATCAGTTTAATTCTGTAGGAACCTTGCAGGATGCTGCCAACCGTACCGTGAGGACAAAAATTAAAGATTTGAAATATACCATGAGAATGTCCTTCTGACCTCAGTCTGACAGACACTGAACAACAGTGGCACGATGAAATTAGGTTCTAAATTTCATTCAGAGCGTTTACAGCAAAATCAGACATTCTTCCTCTTCTGAGCATAGCATTCTTTAATAATAATCACAGTGTTGCTGCCTGTAAGTAGTAGATGTAAACAGTTTTAAGATACAATCCAACTGATTTTCTCGTACATAAGAAAAAATGTGATAATTTTTTTGGTTCACT
>JAUBOD010000208.1:8909398-8966898 GCA_032353885.1 Nothura maculosa | reverse complement strand
GAAGCTGAAGATGTGCGTGTGTGATGACAGTCATACTGTTCTTGATTATTTTGACCATTTTTGTGAGCGTTGTCTAGAATTTTCCAGAATTTATCTCATAGTACCCTAAAACCTTTGTTTAACTGGGAAAAGAAAATCTATTTTTTCTATAATTCTTGTTTGAAAGCAACCTTTCCTCTCATCTGGTCCAAAGGGAGATTCTCCTGTGAGCATGACTACGTATTAAAAAGGAGAGCCTTTTTATTGAGATACCTGTAATCAAATGACAGGCACTGTAAGCAGCCTTTCAAGACATTTTCAAGCCATGGAAATCTTCAGCATTATTTTCCAAGATCTTATTGAATCTCTTCAGCAGTCCATGATGTCAGTGGTGTGCTGACCTCATACATATGCATTGCTGGCAACAGGCAACATCTTCCCAAAAGAAAAGTGTTAATGTAGTATCAGCAATAAAGTAGGAATTATGATATATAGTATATCTTTTCTTTTCGAACAGTTTTGCCTTGCTCATTGTCTCACAGCATCAAAGACTGCTGCCTGAATATAGACTTCTGCTCTGAAATGCCAACGGCCTCCTCTTAGAACCCTCATTTCTTCACAGCTATCCGAACTTCTGCTTAGACTTCTAACTTTGGTAGGAATCGCAGATTTGGCAGTTTTCTTGAATACCGCTATAAACTTTAGGACAGTATATAATTGGCAGGCTTCTTTGTATTTCCTTAATGGACATGGGGGAAAGAAAAAAATCTAAACCTGTAAATTTCACTGCTACCTGCTTGCTTGTCCCATTGTAGCAAGGGAGTCCTTTCATTTTATTGCATGTACTGAATTTTTACTCTCATGTGAAGTTTTGTTCCTTTGTTTTAAAAGAGGACTAGCACTGAGAATTTCTCTGGAATGTTGCTTCCAGGATTAAAAAAGAAGCAAAATGAAAACAACTAAGTTGAACAGTCTGGTCTTGCCATTGGTCAATATATAATTGTTATTGTGTGTTTTGGGTTTTCTTTACCCACCCCTCCCACCCCCCAACATATTCATTAAAATAAACTTCTTCAAAATATTTTGAGAAGCAACTTCCATTCAGGGGCCTAAGCAGACATCTCTAGAGTATATGTTCCCTGCAATGTCCTCAGATTCTATGCCAGCAGCTCAACGATCACAGAATACTATGTGTTCTAGTTGCTTGCATGTTAATTTTACAAGTGAAACTGATGCACAACTATGCACTAGATTGAACTCTACCAAAAACCTGAAAAGGACAAATTTTTCTATGTTTCCAGAAGAAAAAGTTTCTAACAAATCAGTCTCTCCTATAATCTCTCTATCTGTCATGATCCTTAAGGGAAGTTTGCAAAACTATTTCCAGAAGGTGAGACGAAGAACTAGAATTTGTCATTCTACTCTGATTTGTAAGAAAAAGAAGAAAAGTAATTCTATTAAAAATATGCAATAGTTTTATGGCACACTGTAATCTCCTTTTCCTTCAGCCTCTATATGTTCCGGAGACTATAATCTACCTGTCTTTGTGTCTCTACTAAGTGGTAAATATTGTTTCTTCCCCTCTCTTTGCTGCTCCTTCTTCTAATATCTCCTCTGCTCCATAATTTTCACCTTTTCCTTTACTCATGACACAATTGATACTTAGGCAGTTGTCTTCCCCTTGTTTTCAGCTTCAAAAGCAGTTGCATTTATTTCAGGCTATTTGCCCAAGTTATTTCCTATCAGTGTGTCCATTAGTTGTGCTTTTACTGCTGCTTCATGTTCTGTTTCAGTGTGTTTTAAGGGAGAGTTCCTAATCAGGGTTCAGGCAACTTTGGAAAAAGTTAAGTATTGGCTATTGGGAAATTTATTTGTATCTGCTCTGCTCATTCTTGGCAGCCTGGCACTTTGGCAGCTCAGGTCTTATTTCTCCCCCCTCCACTCTCCATCCCACGTTATTTCAATCTGGAAGTTTGATGCCTCAAAGCCTGAGGGCTGAGCTGGTGACTGATTGTCTGCTTTTCTAGAGGTTGAGATATGTGGTTATTGTGACGGTCTGAAGCGCTGGTATTCTTTCTCTTTGGATTTTCATGAGGTTAACTGTTTGTGAGCCATGTTATGCCCTAAAGAATTCATTCCTAAACATCCTCTGGCTTATAAGGAAATAACACTATAGTTCTTTGTCTACCAGCTTTTCCACTAATTTTAGGTTTGCCCAAATTGCATTTGCAGGGATACTTCATATTGCTATGGAACAGTCATATGAGCCAGTTTTTTCCTCTTTGCTTATTCCTATAGCCCTTGTCTACATATCTGTTTGTAATTCATCCATGAATATCTTCTTCTGTAATCTTACCTTAAGTTTCTATGGGAAAGTATTCTAAATTATACTGTGACAAATCTTAGCTAGTTAGTAACTTCTCCATCTTTATCTCTTTATGGAATTATTTTTACACTGAGACACAAACACCTTTTAAGTGTATCTGTTTTTCTTATAGTACTGAAAGCTATATCAGCCTTAACTGATTATAATATATTAGTGACCTTCATGTCTATGCAGAAATAGTATTGAACCCTGAAAAGGTGTGAAGCAAATTTATTTTTCTAATCTGTGCTCCAATACTCTAGTTTGGGCATCTATTAAATGTGAAACCTGTTTGCTTTTGTCACTGCTGAAAATATAGCCATATGAGTTAGGGAATTTAATCTGGGGAAAGGTGCTGCTATTCAGAATGATATCTCTGATCTTCTCCTTGCACTCTTTCAATGAAAGCAAACCACTCATCTCAAAAGTATCTCCCTAGGACAAAGAATGGTGGTTGTATTTAGAGACCCCATGGATTGTGTCCATGGCTTTTGGACATCATCTGCCTTTTAAAGGAGATGCATTATTAGCTATTTTCTCACCTTTTCTCTATGAATCCAAAGGACCATAAATCTTTTCCATCCTTCATTTTCTTCTGAGTTAACTTTAGTAGGGTAAACACTTCAAAAAAAATTATTTCAAGACCTTTCACATTTAAGAGTGTTTGTGGTCAGTCGTGAGAGCTACACAGCTTACCTTGCAGCTCTGCTCTGTTTTGGGGACCAAACACCTTTCATGCTCTGCTCTTTGTCCTTCCATATTTTGCCCCTGAGTTCAACTGTACTGTTTAGCATTACAAATTCTGTGAATCTAACCAAAAAAAAACAACTTTGAAATGCTCAGAGAGAATTTGTTTTCAGAGAGTATTCTCTGAGCATCTTTTGTGATGAGACAGGACAGTGTTTTCAAAACGAGCAACATTTTAATCAACCGAACTGTTGCATTTTCGGAATGGTTTTAAACAGAAAAACCATGCTTATGTCATGGGATTTATCAGTTTTGTAAGCACAGAGGATCTAGGATTTGATCTCTCTTTTTGCACTGGACAGCAATTTTTTGACATCTTAATTCTGTTTCTGGAACTAATCCAAGTCTTTTTCAGGTGTTTAGATGTTTGTGTTCCATGATTCCTAGTTATTTGAAGTTTATTTCTGGTTCCTAAATTTCTGTTGTATCTAATACTGTAAACAGTAGCTGTGCTCCTATTCTGAGTTTGTGGCGAGATGCTCGTCCTGATTCTGGCACATTCGTGTACCCACAGCCTGTGCTTTAAGGGGACTGTTTTGCATGTGTTGCTTTCTGAGCCACTTTTCTCTTTCAATGAGCATACTGAAATAAGACTGAGACTTTTGTAACTTGTCAATAAAATCCAGAATCAGGGTTCAAAAAATAAGGTGTTGGCTTCAAAGTTCTAGTCAAGATCACATTGGATAATATATATAAAAACTCTATATATTATATTATATTATATATATTTTAAGAAAAACATATTTTTTCTTGAACAGAATTCCACATTCATTTTCAGTTAGGTAAGATAATTAAACTCCCATATGTTATAAAATACATACCTTTATGTATTGTGACCTGTTCTTTTTCTAACTGGAGCTGTTTATCAATGCTGGGTGATTTTTTTTTCCCTTGCATATATTAGACACTATTTGCATAATTCTTTGTGGTCCTTGGAGATGAAAAGTCCTTATAAACTATTTGAAAGTGTAAGATGATTTGTTAGTATTAGGTAGAAAAGTCCTTTTTTTCCCTAATTTTTTTTGTATTTGTTTTAATTCCTATTATTTATATGTGATGAGAAAGGTGAGGTTTTTTTTACTGGTATAATGTAATATTTTCTTTCTTTGTTTTTCTTATTTTATTCACTACATCTGGTAATTTGAGAAAGAGAACACACTTTTGTAAGAAACAAGCCTACTTCCGTTAAGTCATAGACTTATCACAAAGTTACATACTCTGTTACATTCATTACTGATTCTCCAGGCATTTGAAATGAATTGTATTGGTGGCAAAGAGAAAAGAAGCATCTGCACTTGCATAGGAGGACAGTGAAAATTGTTCAAAATTTTCACAAAATTGATTGTGAAATATTGCAGATTTTAGATTTTTTTAAATCTTTGAGTTTAATTTGTACTCAAATCTCTAGCTTATTTTCAAAATATTTCTATTATTAAACCGAATTCATCGTTTCAAAAAGATTTATTATTCCATAAAAATATGCCTTACTGCATTTTAAAAAATTGCAGATGTTCAAAGATTAATATTAGCTGTGTGATGAGGATCTTTGCTTAGTATGTCTGTCATCTGTGTATCTGGCAATCATTGATTCCTATGTTTATTATAATAACATTGCCAGACCATTCAGTAAATATATCATTAAAACTAGAGTTAGGAAATTAATAAAATTGTTTGATAAAAATAGGAAGGTTTTATGAGTAAGTATATACAAAAGAGAGTGATAACAATGATGTAAATATTACAATCAAGTAAAAAAGGTATACTACGTGTGCAAGAAAGGAAGAGAAATATTACTGAGAACATTAAGAACGATGAAGATATCCTTTAAACATGTGTCTTGACACATGCTTTCATAGAGATTACTGGAAATTCCACTGCTCTTTATGAAATGCTCTTTATGCTTTTTATGAAATACTACAGTATAATGATTTTTTTAAAATGCTCCTTTGATAATATTACCCATCTCTTTTTTATTTTTTTTTAAATCAAGACATCTGATAAAGAAGTGTAGGCTAATCACTAACATAAATATTGGGCAATGACATTCCCATATATATTCTTACTCTAATCCAAAATAATCTGAAGGAATAATGTATGAAATTCATGCTGTTTCCAGTTATGTGTATGGTTAGTGTTTCTCTTAGTATTTCTCTTATTGTGCTATGGATATATAGTCGTAGTTCAGAGTATTATTCTAATTCCAGCTATTAGGCATTCTTTCAGTGGAAAGTTATCAGAGCTAACAGAGCATGTTAAATAGCAACAATTGCTGTTGTGTTGGGTGCTATATGCTGGTCGTTCATCCTGTGCTGCCTACTTGCAGTGAAGTGAACTTGTTTTGTAGCTGGTGGGATTTTCTCCTCACTTCGGTAGTCCAGGAGCTGACAAAGGTGCAAGGTGAGGGAAAAGGATGAAAGGAAAAATAGTGGAAATAAAGAGAATGAAAAGGGAGAAGGTTGCAAAGGAAGAGACTTCCAAAGTGAACTGGATCATGTAAAACTAGAGTAGACTTTTAAAAGGTTAAAGCTTTGGGTTGAAATGGGAATGTTGTTAAAGGTCGATTAAGAAGAGGTTAGCTGTGGAATTATAAACAAACAAAAAAAGACGAAAAATAAGAGAGCAAGTAAAACAAGTCAGACAGAAAGTAGGCGAAGAGGAGAGAAATGGAGAGAGAGCTGGAAATTCATCCTGCTGGAGATGGTTTCTCCTGTCACTCACAGATAAGTATTGCCTCTAGAAAGGTCAGTTCAGGCATTGCCAAATGACAGAAGTGATAGGGGAGAACCACATCATCTGATAAAAGGTAAGTAAAATAGGGCTGTAGATGTAATTTTTATTATTGGTAGGACAGTGTTTACTTTGAATTTATGAATGTCCCCTTGAAATATGTGGGGATTTATGATGAATATGTACATCTGTGCTTTTTCTGCCGTATCTGATGTCACAAATTTCTCACACCTAAACAGTTATTGTAATATATCCTAAAGTACTAGGAGATGGAAGTCTTGGAAATTAATATTGAAAGAGATAATGAATACCAGAAAGGTAGTGTAGGATTAGCTAATGCATTCAAAAATGTTTGTAGAAAGTCTTCATTCACTTGAAAACTCTTTCTCATGAAAGAGATTGCATCTTTTATAAGCAAAATACAAGACAGACTTGTTTTAGTGAAGATCTTGCTCCTAACTTCAACACTACAATGGGACTCTTGTTTAAGATTTTTCCTCTTCACATTGATGCTGCCTTTCATCCTGTAATTGAGTGTTAGGAATTCAGATCTGTGGGTTTTTTCAGGAGTTGGTGCTTAGTAATGCTTCCAGCAACAATAGGAAAAACAGTGTCAAGTTCTGTGTAAAGCTTCAGCATCTCATTTTGGTGGAGGTTAAAGTTGCCATTTACTTGTGCTCCAGCAGACTACGTTAATAATTCCTTCCTTATCTCCCAGCATTTTCCTGGCATAACTGACAGACCAGGCAGTGAATTTTTAGACCAGCCCGGTTTGCTCTATTTGCATTTGTTGTGAGTCATATGAAGTCAAATTTTTAGTTAATTCCCTTTTACTCGGACAAAACTGTTTTACTGGATAATTTCAGATTATATTAACCTATGGAAAGGGCATCACAAAGGGAAAAGAAAGCAGCATGATAAACGTTGTGACCTTCCAGCAAGGAACAGTATGGCATGCATAAAGGACGGCTGCATTAGACGGCGGAGGGGGGCGAAGGAAGTGGGTAATTATTTGTAGCAGTGCTTTTACTGTTGTTGCAATGAGACAGACTAACAGTGGCAGCAGTCATTTTGCTGAATCAAAGTCCATGTTAGTCGCATTATACACTGCCACAAAAGGTTGTTAAGGCTGGTATTAGCATGTACCACTGAGGACATTGGAAGGACTCGATCTGTCACACTAAATCGCCTTCTTGCCCTCAACCATTGAAGTCTCCAGCTCCTCTGACATGTTCTTTCATTAATGGCCTGGCCTTGACAACTGATCCTAATTGCCTCTGAACCGCACTTCATGTATTATTGGTGTCTGCCTGCCCTGGTTCATGTCAACAAGCCGCAGCGCGCGCAGGGTGTGCCCGGTGCCTTTTGCTGAAATGATGCTCACATAGTCATTTACCTCTGAGGGCTCGGGTCTCGCTGGGAATGAAGGAGAAAGCTAAAGATCTTCCTGTCTCTTCTTAGAAACACTTTAATGTAGATCCGTGCGATGCACTTATTAGGCGTATATGAGGACTCACTAAAGCATCAAGCCAATTATGCAGGATTCCATTAAAGCGCAGACTGTAAATGCAACATAAAACTTGCCTGCGCTTTAGCTGCTGTGTAAGTGTTTATTTATTCATTCTAAAAAGCTTATTCAGCTAGAAAGTGTGGCTTACACTTTGTTTTTCATAAATAGCAATTCTGTACTAAAGTAATCGTGTAAGAGAAACATTGCCTGCAATATTGACAGAGGTCCTGTAGATTGAAATACTGTGACACAATGTAAGAAAAGGATCACCATTATTTCACATATAAACTAAATTAAAAGCCTTTTTTAAATCTTAATATGCTTTCAGAATGAAACATCTTCAGACATGTATGTAATATATCAGACACAGAATTGTTTTAAAAACATACTTTTATAAAGTGTGCATTTGTAGATGCTAATTTCTTTTAATTTTAAGTCTTGCATTTTATTTTTACTTCTGCCTTATGTTTAAAAATCCACAACAATGTATCTGCCTACCCCAAATGTTTTTATTTTCAATCATGATGTAAAGCTGTATCATTTTGTGCAAGACTTTCTATAATTATCTCAGTAAACAAGACTAATTTTTTTCATCTATCGGAGGTATATTTCTGAGGAGCCTTTAAGCAGGCAAGTTCAACCGGTGATAATAAAAAATAAATCACAGAAGCTCTTTGGTGCTAGGTATCATTTAGCCTAATCTAGACAGTGACATTTGGGCCACTAACAGCATAATCATAGTTATTGCTACAAATTGCTCCATGTTTGAGTTTTAATGTTATAAGTAAATTATGCCACAGGATAAAATATATGCTTCTTTGGGAATTAAACATGTTTATTTCAGCAGCGTGGCCACGGGATAGCAGGTAGGCGGCCGGTTTCTTCCATGCAGTAACACTGCCACCTTCTGAGCCAGAGCAGAATTACGGACGTCGAGCTGCTCCTCGCTCCCCTCCTGGGGACTTTCTGAAGGAAGAATACGTTGCAGGTTGGTTGTTTGCTCTGAGCCAGTGGCTTAATCTCCCACAGTCAGAAGTGCTCGAGATTAGAAATTGCCTGAAACTCATCAGTGGGATTGTTGTTTCAAAATCCTCTATGGGAGGTAGTTTAACTGCTTGTAGAGCTTGCGTTCCTACTGTGACAGTGTGGCAGACTGGAAGACATCGACAGAAGAGTCTATGAATGAAATTGCGTTTAAAATGCTTTTCTAAAGATGTAATACCATTTCCTTCAGAACCACAAAATGTTTCTTCTTGTTATTCTCAACACTCTGAAAAGCCTGACCCCGAGTTAATTCTGACACAGGAATTGCACAGGAGATAAAGGTTGCTCTGTGGTTTTAGGGCAGAGGTGGCCACAGCTGGGATTAGAAGATGAAGGGGTTTGTGAATGTTCTTTCACCATCATTCAATCAGACATCGTGCCCTTCAGCAGAACAGCAAGCCCTTCTGATTTTCTTGAATTAGGTAGATTAGCATGAAGCGCATAATGCAGGATGATGGAATTTGTCATAATTTGCATTGTCCTGGAAAGATTCGGTTTGATAGAGCGATGCATCTCAGAGCATGTCATGTCCCACGGGCAGGTCATAGAGGAAGCTTGGCAGAAATAATTTTGCGATATGTGCATCAGTTGTAAATGCCTCATAACCAATTTGTCAAAAAAAAAAAAAAAAAAAAGTGGAGGTTAGGAGAGTTGAAGGAGGTGGGCATTTGCCCAAACACAAGTAGGAGTTAGAAGTGGTAGGTCATGTATTAGACTCAAGTAATTGGGAATAAGACATGATTATATGCAATAAATGAATACATGAACTACATCCATGACAAGTTGCTGTTGCAATTTTTGTTTCTTCAGTTTGCAAAAAAGTTAGAGCTTTCACTGTTTCCATTATTAAGTTTATCTATGAAAATTCCTTACAGAAATTATCAGAAACAAGAGCTTCGGAGTCAGTTTTCTAAGTGATTGCCTCTGACCTTGATAATGTTCCCAAACTACAGATAGAAAAGGATAATCAGCTTGTAGTTGACAAAACGGACATGACAGTGTTACTTATATGCTGCGGCATTTCTGGAAATAGGCATGTAGAATTCAGACAGGCAAGGGGAACACGCTTATTTACAGTAGCATAGCAAGAAGAAAAGGTCCAATGTCATGAATTGACCATGGTTTATTTATGGACCACCTGACAATGATGCAACAGTCTTTGATATTTAGAAATCTTTTCTGCCCAAGAACATTATAACTAGTTCTCATAGGTTATGTTATTTATCATTTCAATATCTGGTTCTGCTTCAGGAAGACATTTTGCAGTGTCTCCTTTATTTGTCTTTCTTTATACATTTCAAACAACAGATTAATGCCGGCGGTTCAGTAACACTGATCTTTTGTGACAGTTGAGCATTTATGAGTTGAGGGTCTAATAATAAAATGAAAATAAAAAAAGGGAAAAAATAAAAATAAAATTGTCACTTCTAAGGATCTAGTTTACTGTCCATGGAATACAAATAATTCTTCATACCTGAAGTTGATAGTCAGGCTGCTGTCTTTCAGGTGGTTACTATTGTAGAATTCAGATTTTTTGAAAATGGAATTACCTTAGGGCATAACTCAACATGAATAAATCTTTCAACACCCAGTATTTGGAAGAAAGATACATGTGAAACTAATCATACCGCACAATTAGAACTTGATCAAGAACATCGTAAAGTGCTTTTTTTTTTTTCTTCTTTTTTTTAAAGAAGTAATTATGTCATGCTGGCCCAAAACATTCTAAATCACATTAGGTTTGCAAGGTAATAGCTCTCTGTTTTGTGAGATTTTTAATATTTCTTATATGTTGTTTACAATCCTGATTAAATTTTCAAACAAGCTGCTCTAGTGGTCAGGGTTCATAGCTGATGTGTGTTGCCAGGGAATAAAAGTATTTCTGTAACAGCAAATTTTCCTACAGTTTTTCTAATGATTACAAAAATGTTAACATACTTTCATTTAATTGTAACCTCCTTATACTGTAAGTGCACTGTACACAATGAAGTTAAACAATCTTTAGAAACCTGAGTGTAGTTTTATTATGCTGCTAACTCATCTATGCTGGTTGTATTTAAGTGACAGAATAAAAAAAATGCCTTTTTCTAATCTAAAGATGATTAATATTCTAAAAGCATACCTTGGTAACTTTTGAGTGAAAAGCAACAAGTGTCTCATTTTCTAATGCTTCTTTTACTGAAGTCTGTCAGAAAATGCCTTGTACTGTCTGCTAGGCACTTTATATTTGGTTATTTAGCCAGATTTCTGTGAGTTTTGAGGATTGAAGGCAATGAGTGAAACAATCTTAGGCCTAATAATGTTTTAGAACGTTGAAGCAGAGTAATGATTGGCAGACATTTCCTATGTAAATTAATTATTTAATATAGAAGTACAGTATTTGGACATATGAGAACAGAAATCAAAAACGTGCAGAAGTTATCAAACGCTATAACAAGTTTGATAATTTCTGTTTAACCCTCACTCTTAAATGATTTGTGTGATAGTCATAGTAAGGAATACTTAACCAATATTTTTACATTAGGTCTTGTGAATATTACTTCTAGTCTATGAATTTAAAGCATGTCCATATTAGTCATCTTTTTGACAGTAGAAACTGTGCAATATTCTTAAAATTTAATGTATTCTGTATGTTTTATTTTGTTAATTCTTCTAATGCTGAATGAAATTGAGTAGACAAGAAATAGGCAATGCAACTTCATATAAGATATTTTCTTAATATTTACTGTTTATGTTAATAGGTATAATATCATATTTTTAGAATTTCTTACCTTTTTATACACAGTTGAATTTTGTTCTCTACTTTTTGTCATTTAGGGAAGAAAACAAGCAAACAAAAGCAGTATGTGATAATGATAATTGGTGTCACTGGCATTTGAATAGTGAACATTCAGAAATCTATAAAATGCTGAAAGTATGTTATATCTGAAGAAGATCTTTTTCTAGCTAGTTTTAAATATACTTCACTGATGGATATTCAAAATCTAATTCTCTTCTGTGAAACCATACCCTAGCAGAATAACAGTCCTCAAAGAAATGAGGTGATACTGTTTGAAAAGTAAGCAGTCATAAGAGGAAAACTGGAAACTTGGAAACTCCCCCCCCGCCGCCCCCCCCAGATTTATAAGGATTTGGGAGAGAAGATCACAATCTCCAAATCTCACAATGGAGTTTTCTCATGATTTTTTTCCTCGTCTTTCACATCTGGAAATATTAAGATAAATAAACAAAGGGATTATTTCATAGGTGTACATTAAATGTTATCCTTTGAAAATTATTCTGTTATGATGAAAGGATTTTGATTTTTGGGTCTCAATTTCCAACATAGTTTATGTGCGTGAGTTTGTATTGGGGGTGGGAAGGATTTGGAACCTTGATCATTTGCAAATTCTCTACAGGTCTTGTATATTATTTTCTAAATAGATAATAGCTTAATATTTTATTGTTATAGTGCCCAAACAGATTGGTCAAGAGGGGAGGAGACATTCATTTCCATCTTGTTAGGCACAACAAAAGCATGCTCAAGTCAGACAGGTATTGCGTTTAAAATTAGGTTGTAAAAAGATGAGAGAATTTGGAGAGAAAGAAAGAGGAGCACAGAAGTCCATTTGAGTTTCTGTATATGAAGCAGTGAAAATATTACAATTGTACTTTGACTATGTTTGGGTAAAAGTAATTAGAGGAATCCTGGGAATGGAAACTGGACATTGGAGTTTGTCTATGCTGCGCTCATCCAACTAAGCTCTAGTGTACTCAATCTGTTGCTGTATGAGTAGCAACTTTAAAGCTACTTCTCTATTACATTGTGCTGAATTCATTTTTTATGATGAGCCCATGTTGGAAAGCTGAAATTGATACGGAGTTGATGAAAACAAAGGAATAAAACTGAAGCATTGATAGAAGCATTGAAATAAGCATTGAAGTGCAGGAAATTATTTAATTTCTAGTAATTTATAGCATTGATATGTAAAGCCCTTATGGTCACCAACATTACTGTTACTCCACTTTACAAACAGAAATACCCAGGTGTCCAGAATAAAGAAACTGTGAAGAATTGGCCATTGAGGCCTAGTCTAGTGCCTTATCTGCCAGATCTCCCTGTCTATATAAAATAGAAAATAAACAAATGAAATTCTTCAACTGTTGGCCATTACAGAAAGAGAGCATGTTTTCAGTTCTTCTAAGTAAAGAATATGGAATATATGCAAAAAGGAACTTTTTCCAAAAAAGTAGTATTTTTTGTTGTAGAATTGTAACATAAATAATTGCATGATTTTCTTACAAAGAACTTGGGAATATGTTAAGAAATCAAGCATAGCTGCAGACTATATTAGTTAAGTGTTATTCTGAAAAGTATTTGATATTGGATATGGCAAAGTGAGAGGCTATGGATATGAATGAGACTTTCTGTATGACTAGTGGGGTTTTACTCCCTAACAGATTACTTTCCCTTGGTCTTTCATTTTGGTCTGAAAAGATCAAAAAGTTGAATCAGGGCCCTCTTAAATTATTTGCCCCTATTCTTACTAGCAATCTTTATCTCTGTCCTTAATAGCAATTTTTGACCCTATATCTTCTCCTTTTGGTTTTATTGCAAATAATCTTCTAGCTAAAATTAGTCTACCTTCATCACTTTACTAGTAGTCAGGAGGACTCAACATGACAGTATTTTAAAGGCATAAAATGCCTTTGTTTTCAGTATACTTGTAGTTAACCAGTTGTATTCTCATGTAAACATTATAGTTAAGCATAAATCATTTTCCATTATTCTGAGCTCTATAGGAGCTGTTGGATGCTAAACTTTTGAAAATGTGGACATTGTTAAGTGAAAGTCAAAGATTTAAGAGCATGTATATGCAGAGAGGATTGAGTTTTTCTGAAAATGTGAGCTTATATAAAATTGAATAACAATAATGCTTATGCTAGTGACCTCTTTTTCATTATATTTATCGTATATATTTGTAATTCTCTTTACTGAACAATATTTAATAATTGGGCTCTAATTTGCACTTATCTAAGTAAGGTTTGAGTACAACATTGATCTATTGCATGCCAAGTTACAGTTCTAAACTGAAAATATTGATACATGAAGCAGTGATAGGGTAAGAAACTTGTCCAAGCTATGGGAATCATTTTTTTTACTGACTGTAGTCATTATTAACTCTGAAAATTATTATTGTTTTCCATAAAGTATTGTTCTGAAAATACTAATGTTTTGTGATTAAAAACACATTCTAGAAAATAATACAGTAAAAAAAAATGATGCAGCCTTTTAAAGATCCAGGGAAAAGAGAAGTGGAAAAAAAATAGTTCTAAGTGAAGGGTAATATGCTGGGATTTATTTGGTTCATACTCATCTTTTACTTTACCAAGATATATTTTTGCATAATTTACTCGCTGCAATTAAGCTCAAGGTTACTGCAGTTAATTATAAAAGTAACAGTTTAATTGAGATTTGTTTTTAGAATTTTTATTAATCTGTTTCATTTTTATTTTCTAAATAAATTTTTCAAGTCCAATGGTATAGGAAATTATTCCCAGCTATGTTCAGTTAAATACAATCCATTAAACATCTAAGTATTCTTGAAAGTCCAGTTGAAAGCAACATGGTAAAAGGAATTTAGAGTAACTTCAAATAAATGTGAACTACTGCAATCATGTAGACTTGTTATGCAGAAGGAAAGTCTTATTCGGTAAGTGTCAGTTTGCTATGTGTGTACCACAGAATTGATATATGTTTGTATACTCGACCTGTCTGAGAAATGTGAATGTTCACCAGGGCCTTTGGAATTTCTGTTCTGGTCAGGCTGCCAGATATCTGGCAGATATACGGATTTCATGTAAAACAAAATTTATGGATAGAAAGAATGACTATGGGAAGGGAAGCACATTAAATTGATAGCCCTGTTTATGCAACTTGCTTTTTTGCTCTTCCCCTTCATGTTCAACCATATAATTTTCTATCTTAAATGATATCTTTTGTTTGCTTGCTTGTTTTCATATTTCAGTTATTATGTATTTGGCTCTGAAGGGTATTAATTTTGAATGACTTGTTACAAAATGTAATCAAGTGATTACTAAGGTCCTTGTTAAGTATTATATCATTAGACGTCTTGCTTTGTTTAGAATCTCTGCATAGATCTTCCAGTGTATAAAACCTAATTCAGAATTGAACCAAAGGGAGTAACTTTGCTTGTCTCTTTACTGTGCTTTAAAGCACCATATATATAAATAACAGCTGCAAATAAGTCTCTTCTTCCAGCTCCCTGTAGTTTACATTGACTCGCATAGAGTTCTAAAATTTATACCAGCTTGTGAATCACTGTAAGATTCTATCCAGAGTGTTTTGAAGATTCAAAGGAATTTCAAGTAGGAAGCCAGCTGTTCTATCCTGAACAATTCAGGAATCTGGGATTATTCTGAATTGTTTTTGACAAGAGAGAGACTCTTTTCTAAGCAAAAATGCATTTAGCTTTTAGGAGTTTAATAGGTCCAAAATGAGACATCTCAGTTACTGTCTTTCAGCTTTATTTTTTCATGCTTGAGGGTCTCATTTCTTTCACAAGAATCCTCTATTAATATTGTAGTTTTTTTGAGAGCAATGCATATGATATCCATTTTAATATTCTGATTATCAACATGGTTTGACACAACTGTAGCCCTCCAAGTAATAAAATTATAGTTTCATTGAAGTGCTGAAGAAAGAACTTCCTGCTTTTAGAACAGCTGAATTTTTCATATGAAATTCCTTCTTCCCTTTATGTTCAGTTGTCGTGAACAGCCATATTTGAACACACCATTAAATTGTGTCATTATCTATAAGTTACTCCCTGTTCTTCTCTTACTAGCTTTATTATAAATGTTATCTTCTCCCAAACAAAGTGTAGACATGAGGTGAATGTAAAGTTAAAAGCTGTGAGTGATCCAACAAGGCCTATAAAGATCAGTGATGTTTTTCAAAATACTGTATTAAGGTGAGGCTGCACCATAGGGCACCTCCAAGGTGCAATTTGGCCTAAGATATTGAATCTCATCTTGCTCTCAGCAGCGTACTTCCTATTCTTTTTAATATTAGGCCAGACATTCACTATTTCCATCCTGAGAGTACAGGATGTATCACTACCATTTAAGAAATACATGTTTTGTATTTAAAAAAAAAAACAAAAAAAAAAACTTATACCTCCAAATGCAAAACTGATGTAAAACTAGAGTGTTACATAAAATGTTAGAGGTACTAGAAACAAAAAGAAAATACTGCTACCATCTTTTCATCTCTGATGCAGATCATGCAATAAATTTTCCTTTGTAGTTTCTCAGTTCACATAAAGTTTCAGATTAATTGAAAAGGACTTTTGATTAGCATTTGTCTTGTCCGTTTTTAAAGAGAAAAAGGAAAAAAGACAAATTGTATAGATAAGTTTCAACTGCAATAACATTAGAGATACTGCCTTTAAAATGTATTTATAGAATAAACACTGCATGGAAAGTCCATAAAGATACTATATATAAGTTGCCCTTTAAAAAGCTTCATTTTAAGATAGGGAAAAACAAGTATTTCCATTTATAAGCTGTATTCTGGATTCCAGATGAACTGCTTCTATAATTATAATAACAAGCATTAGTAATTTTGCTTAATTTCACTCTTTTTTAAACAATAATATGCTTTAGCTTTTAACCATTTGAATTACTTTAAAGGTTTTTTTAATTATGATGACTGTAGCATATAGATGTAAGAAAGTTATTTCTTGGATTGCAGATAATTAGAAATTCTTTCTTTCTCAGAAACACTTTTTAGTTCTAATTATGGAAAAAATACTGTTTGCAAATATGTAAGAAACTTTTAGCCTTAGAGAAGTTTACATTCCAACTAAATTTGGACTAAGCTGTCATTTATAAAGCAAGAGAGAAGGCTCTAAAAGTTTGTGCATGCGCAAGCAAAAAGAGACACAAGGAGTGAGTCAAAAATGGATACTGACTTGGATACAGACTTGGATACTGTAACCATCAAATTCGACTCAGAAATACAATTTTGTGTTTTGGCAGACAAAAATAATTGTTTAAGCATTACAGAGCATTAAGTTTTTTTTTGACTAGAGTTAGGTTTATTTGAAAGTGCATTGTATGACTGATTTTGAGGAAGAAAGCAGCAAACCCTAACCATATCAACATATAAATTATGTATTTTACATATCTGGAGATCATTATAGTCTTTAGGTTCATCCATATTTTATCAGGTTGAATAGAAAAATCCAGTTCCCCTATGACAGGAAGAAAACCTCTTAGTTTTATGGGAGAAAGAAAGGAGCTGCCTGTACTTTTTAGTAACCCAGAACTAAAACCATTGAGTGGAATTAATGCTACTTCAAAATCTATGTGTATTAGACTACTTTAACAGTCTACTGAAACACACTTGATTTTAATAGCCAATTTAACTTTGTGATTATTATGCTAATTTGGACTTTGACAAATGCTGTCAAATAAGGATGTTTTTGAATGTAATAGTTTGGTCTCAGCCCTTAGGCAAGGAACACATGGATGTATGGTACAATATTAGGGTCTGAGTCTTCAAGAGCAGGAGCAACAGTCTTACAGTAGTTGGATGCAAAGCTTTTGAATATTCTTTCATTGGATAAATTACACATTATTTACTCATGGTAGTTTTGGGGCTTTCCTTCACGTGGAAGAGTCAGTCAGATTTTGTTTTGTTTTTGAAGAACCTCAGTTAAGTCTGTCTGTACTTCACACAGTATAAAGTTTAAACTTCTTGTTTGGTAAAAATTGCTCATCTGGAAAATATTTTTTTCCAAAATTCTGAGGAGTCAGTTACATATTTTGAATTCGATAAAACATTAGGTGAAGACTAGATGAGTTTCACTCATTAACAGTCCATTCATTCTGTCAACTCTATCCTTTAAATTCCTGAGGAATTAAGATTAAAATTCCTGGTTTGAAATGTTCTGTGTGTTTGCTTCTCCTAATTATTGGAGAAAAGAGCGGGGGGAGGAAGCCAGAGGTGATGGAAAAATATCTTTTTGCCTGTGCTATGAGTTGCATACTTTTCAAAATAAAGTATGACACATTTATTTTATACAATGTAAATAAGAGATGGAGGCAGGTTAAAATCTCAACATGTACACTTTTTACTTTTTCTAACTCCTCTCACAAACAAGATCCCTTTTCATAGTAAGGAGAGATGTGTATAATAGTTGAAAAACTGTATTTGATTATGAAAAACAATACTAGGTTATAAGTAGTTTAGTTAAAATTTGAAGTTAGTGTCTGTGACAAAACTTCTATAGTGTTTCTAGATAGCTAAGTTTAGGCACTTGTTGAGTTTGGAGTATACCAGGTTTAAATGTAACATCCCATTTTACGGAAACTATACTGGCCACAGGTGTCAGGAAAATTTCATTTGGGGTAGTAAATATTTGATCAAAAGTATGTATTTGATTGCTTTTGAAGCAGTCGTTTTTAAAATTTTGAAATAAAGTGGGCAAACTACATCTCAAAGTAAAATACCTTTTTGAAACATGCTTCACTTAAGTTTTATTACTGTAATTTGTATGTGTGCCATATATGCTTTATTATAAAAATTGTTAGAGCTTGGAGCATGAATTTTTGAATTTAATGTAGGCATGTGTTTGTATTAGCATATGAATGACCAGCTTCTTCTAGGATGGCTGGTTTAGAACCTTAGTGTATATATATGTAACACAGGGTACATATATCCTTGTACTAATGAAACATGAACAGTTTTGATGTCTTAAATGCTCTTGATCATATATTAGTTGTAATACATTGATTAGTTAAAAATGTTGAAGCTTTAATGATCCATATTTCATCAGCGTTAGAACGTAGCTGCACCCATCATACAATATTATTCATTATGACAGTTGCTCAGTTCCTACTTTGAAGATGATATTAAGGTTAATACCCAATTTGTATTATAAGTAGTGTTTCATGATTATTGGCTAGGATGATTTGGGAGTGCCATCACCCCAGAGTTTCCATTGTATTTTGCACTTTTGAAGGATTTATCTGCATTTGTTGATCTTCCAGCTGTTCAATTTTAATTGCTGAAACAATAAATGAGAATATTTTTTGCTTTAGTTCTACACCTATATACAAACAGTATATTTGTATACAAGTAATAAAGTATAAAATATAGCAGCTTCCAGAAATTGTCCTCCCAAGTGCTTTATGTGAAAAGAAATGCAGGGAAAGGTTGTCATGATTGCAGATTTATTGGACCTTTATGTGATATGTGTATGGTTATGCTAGTGTACAGTGCTAGGTTGTACTTGCAATAACTTTAAGGCTGGGAAAGTGACTGCTGGATTGACAGAATGAAAGCAGCAATAATAAAAGAGGGGGGAAGAAGACAAAATTCATTTACAGTTGAGACATTTAAAACTTGCTTTTACTTCCTTCAGGTCATATAGCTACGGAGGGAATGTTACTGACCTGACAACTTTTGAGTTTTTGATCAATTGCTCTGTAGCCTTCAGTGCAACACTTGCAAAACCTCATGACTTAATCCTCATTTGTGACATTTCTACTTATTTTCTTTTTGATGATTCCCGAAGTGAAGGTGATAGTGTTTTTTGTATTAAGTAGCAATAAATATGCCCATAGCCCTTCATAAGCAAATAAAAACAAACTGCTTTTGTATCTGCTCCATATGGTTAAGCCATATAAAGTGATATTGAAAAGTGGAATCATTAATACTCAATTTGAAGGCTTCTCAATTAACTTATCTAAGACTCGAAGTACTTTTTCAGTGAGAGAAGAGCAAGACAATAAGTGAGGAGATCCTGAGAGCACTGAAGAATATTGACCTGTGTCTTCTATTTCAAATTGTTTCTATAACTTTCCTGCTACTATCAACCCTTCGTAATTTCCACTGGGTTAATAAACATGTGTGGAAATGTGGAAAAGCCACATATGCTTCTGCATTTATAACTACGATGATTTGTAACTTAGCTCAGAGTGTGTCTGACTAACGTATTGGCTAAAATAGCAGCAATGCTACGTCCATTTCATTTGCTATCACTGTCAATGCCAATGAAACTGAATGGGTGTAATTAGGAGATATTTTTAGGAAACATACTTTATATAGGCAAGACCTTTGAGGGCCATAAATTCTAGGACATAGGGAAGGATGTATAATAACAATACTTTTGTCTTTAATTAGATGTTTCAGTGTCTAATTAGAAAGTTTCAGGGGTTTCAGTGCTGACATCTGTTTTGTGCCATAGTAGAAAAATAGTATAGATTTTCATTCACTTTTTTTCTGATTTTCTCTATATTTTAATGGTATTTTCATTTTGCAGAACTGAAGAAAAATTTTACATCACCTTGTGTGCCTCGTATATTGTGTACTAGTTCTGCATCTAGAATAGAGTTATAAACCACAGTTGCAAACTAGGTTACAAACAAATTTTGCCTAAGGCATAAACCATAAATTAAAGTAATAATCATCTCTGTAAGAGACAACTTTTTTCCACTGTTCTTTTAAAATAAAAAGGAAAGTAGGTCAGAGAAATTTAGGATATTTTAGAGTATGTACTGTATTGTATTGTTTGCCAGTACCTAATTTACAATTACAGAGCAGCATGAATATTGAAATGATTCAGCTTCCCATTATAAATGTATGTGGCAGTTTGGTTGTTGATCAGTTTATGAAGTTAATGCAAATGAAACTGTCTTCCTGTCAGCATTTGAAATATATAATGCAGTCATGTTGTATATTCAGGGACAGGCCATTGACAGTCAATTAACAAGTTTGATTGGTATGTCAACTCATTCTTTTGAATTGTTAATAGTATGTTAATAGCATTCATTTCTTTGTGCAGTCCCATTTGCAGCTTCACAGTTACAGCTATTTTTTATGATTCTGAGTAACCTAAAATAGTGCCTTAATAATAGATTATTAAACACCTGTCTGGTGTAGCTTAGGGAGGTTTTTCTAGACTGGGAGTTTGCAGTGGATCCCTTTGATATTCAAATCAACAAATGATAGCCTTTTTATTCAAAACGTAAGTTCTTTTGATGGTTAGCTTGTTAAGAAATATTCAGCTCCAGTCTGACCTGATCTGGTTTCCCATGGAAAAGATCTGATGCTGTTTGAAGGTTCATAAATGGAATGCCAATGACAATTTGTTGTTGACGTTTTGCTGCCTCAGCCTTCAGATGCTGCTGGTTGATGTGCCGCTTTAGCTTCACCAAATAATGCTTGCAGGTAAATGATCTTCTGATTGATCAGATAGTTTCAAAGCAAAGAGTTCTCTTCTGTGGTCTGTAGTCATGGGTTTTAGGCTTGGAGGGGTACTTTAAAAGATGCATCAAAGTTGACAGATGAATCTTGAGGCAAGGAATGATGGGAGACAGCAGAATTATGGGACTATTTTTTAGAGAATAACATATTAGTGAGAGTTTTGAAGACCTTCAAAGGTCTATCAAACCAGGTCCCAGCAGCAGACTTGCTCTTCCTTTTTTTTTCTTTTTTTTTTTTTCTTTTCTTTTCAAAAAAGGAAAGAAAAAGAAAAAAGTACACAGATTAACTCTCAATTTCCTGTGTTGGATAAGTGTTGAGCTGGGGTGAACTGTAAAGATTTATTATTCTCTTATGGTTTTCAAGAGTGTTTATTTCATTTGAATTCCACCATTATCTTGTTCTGTATCAAGGACCTGGTCCTGTAAGATGCTTCTACTAAATTTCACATGAAGTAAAAACATTACATTGCTATGCAGGGTCAGTATAGCAAACATTGTTTCTTTACAAAAACCTCTGTGATGATAACCTAGTGGGGGTTATCATTGTAGATAACAAATAAAAATATCAATTAGAATTACTGTGTTCTCTGTTTTTCTTCCTATTATGTGCACTGTTCTTCCATACCACTCCTTGTTCTCTATTAGTGTCCTTCCAGATTGTAACACAGCTATTACTTTCAAGAATCAGTCTAGCTATTAGAAGTTCAAAACATACATCACAGAAATGACTCATTTATTTTATTTGAACATTTAATTATTTGCTATCTGCATATGATATTTTTCTGCAAAAATATGTGATTGTTTTTCTCTTGGAAATACCTGATTTAACTCTGTCAGACCCAAGCAGCCAGAGTCCTGAGGTTTGTAGTTAAATGCTATGAATATTTGACTATAATGCTAAATGAAGATTCTGCCATCAAGCATTAAAAAATGCTGTGCTTGAACAACACTTAGCTAGGCTTCCTAACAAATAACTATTTCTGACTTAACTTGAACCAAACTTTTTATCAACTGAAAATAGTCTTTTCACAAAAACCTAAAACTTTAAAAATAAAAGTTAAATCACTGAATTCAAGACCAGTATATAAATATTTTGTAAAACTTGCAGAAGACAGTTTTGTCATTAGTTTTGGCATTTTTACCTACTTTTTAAATATTGTGCACTGTATGACTGATAATTAGAAGCTATATCCTGTTAGGCTGCAAGTGCAAAATATTAGACATTTGTATTGACATGTAAGGTCATGTTTTCAATGATGGGCCTATAATTTTTCCTAAATTTAAAAAGGAAAATTGTCATCTTGGTTTAATTTGTGTATTTTAATACAACCTTTGCTTTTGAAGTTGATGACTTATGCAATTTGAGTAAAAATTCCAAAGTTGTTCTGTTAGTAATGCAATTGATATTTCTTCTGGTTAGAAATTTCTCTGCTAAAGTATATTTTAACCATTACATTTAAAAGAGAACCACTTGGTCACATTTCACATTCTCATGAAGTTTCTGTAGGAATTTTTATTTTGTTTTGGTAAGTTTCATTAAAATGTATTTACTTGCATGATTTTCATTTTTTCACTTCATTTCATCCAACTCTTACAAAGATGGAGGCAAGAAGTAATCCAGATAATTTGCTAAATTTCATATTTGTCCCAGATCATCTTGATCTAAGCGTTCTATAGCAAATGGGATACTGAATGCTAAGTTTCCTCCTTATTGCTAAATGCTCAGGATGTACAAAACCAAAATGTAATGGTAATGTCCTATCAGTTTTCAATGACTGAAAATTAACTTGGCAATCCCTCTTGATAATATTGGATTATTAACATGGAAACATTACTGAGGAATGCATCAGTTTAACCTAGGATTTTTGTCATAGTTATCCTCCCACATTAACTTGTAGCATACTGATGAAATATTAAGAGCTTGAAGAATAGTCTTACTCCAGTAACATGAACTTTTGCAAGCAAAGTAGAGCACTTCCAATAGAAGAATGAGATACATTTACCCCAATTTACCTAAGCTGCCTCAACATTACTGCCATTACTGAACAAAAGAAAATGCCAAAGAAGAGATTCAAACGGGGATCTGAAAAGTCACACCTAATTTATTCACTGGATTATTTCTTATAGTATTCTGCCCCTCTCTTCTTCTTGTTTAGGACATTTTCATTTCAGTGCTTGGTTTTGTACCAGTTCTTATATGGAAAGGCATCTCTGCAGACTTTTTCTTTGCTATCCAAAATAACTGCTACTATTAATAATGCTAACAAAAAGGTAAACGCATAATGTTTGTAAGCAGTGATTCCTGACCACAGCTTGTGGTATAAGACAGCAGAGCACACAGTATATATCTTATTTATCCTATTAGTTGCTATTGTCACTGTACAGAAATTTCAAGTTTCATACTTTTATATCTTTTAAAATCACCTATAAAATTCCCTGCCAAGAAGTATTTTAAAAGAATAAATTTAAAAGTATGAAAAAGGCAAAAAAAGAAAATCAATATGTGTTAGAAAAAATCAGGAATGCATATTTCAAGATTTTAATTCCATACCGTATGAAACTGTTACAATGCAGTATATAATTATAATAGATTTCTTCCAAGTGACAAGCCAGAATTTAAGGTAATGTAATTATTGCAGAATCATAGTTTTTCATGATGTGGGCTACCAGTTAATCAACAGATATCTTGTAATGAAATGATGCATGTATAAGAAAAAAATTGTCCTCTGAAAGGTACATAATAAAATCTCTTTACAGTGCTTTATAATTTTTTGCTTGCATGTTTAGGAATTCAGTGTATTTTATATAGGGTTGTCGTCCACTTTGCGATTCCGGTGCAAAGTCAATGCCTAAGAGTAGAATATAGAAAAATTATGAAAATTTGCCTGGATAACCATTTTTAGTTTATTTCTGAGTTTGTTACCATGTTTATCTAGTTTCCACTTAGAAATTGTAAGTGTGTCTTATAAAGTGGACTTCTGCACTGAGTAGTCATTTATATACCTTAAGGAGGGTATTTTAATGTTGACTGTTATTCAGGTAGTCATATATGTAGCTATAAGTAAAATCCCTATGAGACTCAATATACACAGAAAATGGGTAAAATAGTATGAAATTGCACTATATTATTTGATGGAAAACTGTCACTTTCAGTTTATCAGCGTGTTGTTACAGTCAAATCTTTTTAGCCGTGTTTGTGGTTTTATGAAATTGGATGTTAGTCATAAATAGCAAGGAGACAAATGAACATCATATGTATATGGGAAACTAGAATGAACATTCTTATAACTTTGTGTAAAGCTTAGAGATTTACCATTTTTGAAGGAAGTATTGTCCTTTGAATTTTTATATACTTATACTAGCAGATTAAAGAGATTTTCATACTTTGAATGTAGCAATGCTAGTCTATAAATTGAAAATGAATGCTAGCCATGAGATTTAAAAGAAAAAAAACTTGGAAGAAAAACCACTTGAAACTTTGATTCCATATGACCTATTAGAGTAAGCATTTTGAAATATAGAAATCTTACCTTTCCTAAAGTGTTTTATACCAATTTCCGTGTAGGACATTTCTCCTTTTCACTAACTAGGGTTTACTTATTTATTTATTAACTAGGGTTTATTACTTATACTAAAAGTATTTGGTAGATCTGATGAATTTGACCTAGTTCCTGAGAGAAGAGACAGTATTTCTGTACTGTCTGAACTTCATTCTAGCAGAGAACAGTTATGATTTAATTTATGGTGCTCAGAACTTCTGCAGTCAAGGTTTCTCCCTTGTTAGGAGCGTTATGTGTATTTCAAAATATATTTCCTATATGTTCTGATATTAGTTTACATTTTTCCTAAGTCCTATTTTGATATTTCCTTCCTGAATTTCGAAGCTATCTGTGTCCATTTTTATTATTTCCATTGGTGCATGTTCTAATTTACTCTGTGGATTTCATTACCATGCTGTTAATCCCTTCTTCCATTGACTTAATGAAGATGTTAAACAAAATCAGGCCTAATACTAGTCCCTACGGCACCTCACTTTGGTACATTGGCATTTTCATTACTCTCCCCTTACAGTCAGCTAGTTAACAGCATTTGTATTTTGAGGAATTAAAAATAATTTGCGGTTAAAACATATCAGAGATGATGCATCACTTTTAAATCCTCATGATTCCAAATGATTGTAGTCCCTTATATACACATATAGTAATTATGATTCAAAAATAAAATTCTATCAACTGTGATGGACATAATATGCATTTTCTAAAAAATTGGTGTCTGTATACTCAGTATATTCTGCATTTGTGTCACTTTATGCTTCCAAGGCTGGAATGTGCCTTTTGTTTCCTTAGATTGATTTGATGAAGTCTCTCCTTCCACATCCTCAGTTGTTATGGAGTAGATTAATCTTAGTTCTTCTTCTTTTTCCCCTTTTCTGATCTTCATTCGAAATCATATGAATTAAAAATGAGTACATAGTAGCCAGTTTGAGGGTTTACTCCATCTTTTAGATAAGATATAGTCAAGCATAGTCTTCCACATTTTTCATAGTTGGCAGATTTTGCCAACGCAGTTGTGTAAGAGCTTATGACTTTTTGATAAAGCTCAAGAGGAAATGGTAGGCTTTGTAACAGATTAATAGGCAGGAAGACAAAAATCCACTGTCCCAAGTAAGAGATGCCTCTAAGAATAATAGTCCTGGGAGCATCCTCTTTTTCCGGTAGGGAGACTGTTCTTTTTATGCTTCAGAAGGACAGTCCTTTAGGCTGTGATGAAAGGTTTGTAGTCTCTGGCAATTAAAGTTTCTGAACTGCCTGCTGTAATTTTGCATAGAAGAGGAGCACCATGTCGCTGGGACCAGAGCACAATGTGGGCCCATGGGTCCATATGGAGGCCCTAGTCTTTGGGCCAGAACTGCAACACATGCCCTCTCTGTGCTGGAGATTCGGAGCGGAGCACAAGGGGAGCTCTGGAGCTCACAGCTTCAGACCAGCAGTTATGTTGGTCTGGATTTATTAAACAGAAGTTTTTTTTCAGCCACTTTTGGGTAGGTGAAAGGCTTTAGTTTACAACAAAGGTTTAAGGTTACAAGCTTAGATGTTGCAAGCTTTAAAAAAAATTATTTGTTTCTGTTTTGTGGATTTTGGTTCCTTGGAATGTGAATGACAGCTTTTAGTTTTTTTTATGTGAAAATTTCATTTTTTGAGACTTTATCTTACATAAATCAGAAATGTATCTTTTTACTTCCATCAATTCTGAAGCAGCATAAAATCAATTTGACAAGGATTGAGATTTAAGTATAGCCAACACATCCCTGCAAATATATTTGCAAACAATATGATGTTCTGTGGTATTCTGTTATTGAACTATTTAAAAAAAACACATCTAAAATTTAAAATCTGATCTTATTTTTTATTAAACTCTTTGACCTGATTGTCCCTCTGTATTCTGTACCCATAGCACTTCGTTAAGTTCCAAAGGACTAGAGACCTTCAGGTATATGTTAGGTGAGATTGAGTTTGCCAGCTATAAATCCAGCACAGTTTAAAGACTTAATTTGAGCTATTTGATTTTTCAGAGGATTGAATAGGTGTTTACAGCTCTACGTGTAGCCTGAGAGCAGAATGTGCTTGGCTGTGTTTTTGTTTTGTTTTTTAAGTGGATTTGGCGTTCAGGCTGTGGCTACTGCAGATGTGTTGTCAAGTTGGTAGCTGTTGTAAGAACAGCCATATCTTGTGCTGCTTGGTGTACGCGTCCTTCATGGCTCACACTATAAATTACAATTGACAAATTAACAGAATTTTTTTAGGCTTGTTTATAGATTTACAGCATTGTGTTTAGGGTCAAATATGCATTTGTGATATTGTATCTTCACTTTACTAGGCCATATTATAAAAAAAAATGCAAGGCAAATTTTATATCCAGTAAATTATAGTATTTTATTTTAATTTTTGTTATAAAAATGTCCTATTTCCATAGTGATCAGGCAACCCGCAAGGATTCGGGAATTCAAAAAGAAAATACTGAGTTGTAGTTTGATAGAATAAACTGTTACAGTGAAGGAAGATCGGGGTCGAAAGTGTTTTGTACTCTTATAGCTCAGACAGATAGCCAAATAGATTTTTAAACGTGAAATTTCATCCTAAGTGGAATTTAGCATTAGCAGATGGGAGTTAGCAGACTGTAGGCAGAGCATTTGTAAACTTCTGAAGACTGTGGAAATGTTACTGATATTTCAATATGATAGCAATAACAGATTCTATTGATTAATAATACTTTTGCAGCACTATCTGAGGAAAATATTTTTCTATTTAAGAAGCTGTTCTGGAATGTTGAGTATGATATGCATATTCTAGATTGTAAATGTATTCTTATACATATGTCAAAACTTTTTAGTTGAAGATGATCCTAACAACTAATATTTTCAATTTTTCATTTAGGCTTATATTCTTCATCTTTCATCTCCTGATACTGTATAAATTTCCCAAATAGGAAGCCAGATACCAGATTTTATTATGTATGATCAACACATTTACAGATTTGTTCAACAAGAAAGATATAATAGTTCAAGAAAAATATGCATATCTTATTGAAGACTGTAATGTGTTAAAACCATGTCAGTCAGCTATAAATCAGGTTCATAGTCTGAACTGAAAGCCTTTCAATTGCTATTGTCTAAATGGTACCTTTTAAAAACATTGTTCAGGTAACTGAATAAAAGATTTCACATTGCAGAAAGCAATTTCATCATCATTAGCTAAGTAAGAGGGCCCTAGGAAGAAAGGATTATCATATATTAAATTAAAAGTTCACCACCTTACAGCTTTAATCCCGTTAGAAAAGATGATTTCTATCTGACTTAATCAGCCAGAGGTCTTTATTGCCTGAAGTATTAATTGATTTGGGTCTTCATTAAGGTCAGAGGTAATACGTGGCTGACCAGAGGCTGCCCATTAGCATGTTGTCAGTTATGCTTATTTACATTGACTGAACATAATGGGAGGTTATTTGACTGTTAGGTCAGAGAGTCGCAGCATCTTCTGCCTACCCCGACCTGGGAAAGGGCAGCAGTCACTCACCCACTGTCCTGCACTCCCAGCAAAGACTTTCCTGATTGCATATTGACTTCATCCATTCCAAGGAACACAAATTTGTTCCTAGTGTGCAAATACATCAGTATTGACAAAAATACTGGATGGTTGAAATGTCTTTGTTAGAAATATGCCAGTTTATTACTCGCAAGCTTTAAGAATACCAATAGTAAATGTTTAATAAAGGTTTCCATAGCTTCCAATCATGGCCAGTTTTTGAAAAATATACATTTTCAGGAATACCATTGGCGTTAAATCAGACTTCAAGTGGTGTTATAAATGTCTAAATAGTGCTTAGTTGGAGGAGCTGTTTAAATAAAAGCACTACTATATTACTGGATTTCGATGTCTCTAGATACATAGGCCCCTTTTTTCTTTCTATCTCTCCCTATTTTTTTTCTTGAAGACATGAAATCCCATTTATTAACAGACTTGTTTTTCCTGTATGACAATTATGAAGTTGCTGCAAGTAGTTCACTCATCCTTAATATCCTTCCCCAAATGGAAAAAAAGTGCAACAGGTTCAATAATAATGAAAAGAGAATTTAGAAACTTATAATAACCCTGCAGTCTAAAATAAACAATTATTTCAGTCCAGTGTTGTTGCAATTAACATGTTGGTTGCTATAACAGGAAGAGATGCAAAGGGAGAAAGTGTTTTCTTAGGAAAAGAATGTATTCATTTGCTTTCTTCTTGAACAGTGGGCTATAGAGCTTTCTAGAATTACTGTAAATCTTTTTATTTTATTACAAAATGTTGAAGGATCCAATTTATTTCCTTTAAATTCCAAATAGCATAAAAACTTCAGGTAAAGGTGAATCCTTAGCCAGAAGTACCAAAGTTTATAATTAATGGGTGCAAATCCTAGAAAAAGGATCAATTTGGATAAATCTCTGAGTACTAAGAGTGCCAGTGATGGATTTAATCGCAACAGTATATATGAGGAAAGAAAACAGTCCCTAATTTCTGTGGGGATGTTTGACTTCTTCATGACTAGTTATTTTCCACAAGTCTTCGAACATTTTAGTAGCTATTAGATATTCTACTGAAACATTTGATATTTTTATATCTTGATATTGATAATAGTTCTTACTATACTTCTCCAAAAGATTTATAACATGTTATCGGGGTATAGACAGGGGCTAAGGAGTTCATGTTCACATTTTTTAAAACATCTTTTCTTTCTTAAAATGTGGTTTTAACACAAGAAATATGTATACAGGCTGTAGTGGAAATTAAATCATCAGTGTATGCTGAGACATGCAGCGCATAAATGTGTGCATTATATTATGCTCTTGTTTCTCTTGAATTTGCTGGATATGCCAGTCCTTTGGGCTCGCTCAACTGCGAATCTGTAGCCCGAAAAGTCTTCTGTTATCCTTGTGGATGATCTAAAAAGATAAACTGTTGCAGAATCCTAGCAGGGTTTTGCAGAATGCTTCCACAACACAGGGCTGGCACCATACACTGTGCTATCTCCTCCCACAAATTTTTGTATTGCGAGCAAGATAGTATAAAGTCTTCCCTCTTTTAGATGAATTTTCTTCTGCTAACAGTTTTCTGCATGATGCCTCAAACATTGTAGATGTAGCCTCTGAAATCTGCTAAAACACTTTTTTTCTTTCTTGCTGCTTTGCCCCTTCTGGTTGTTTATTTATATTTGAGTTTCATGACCAAAGAAAGGTTTCATGACCTGGGAAAGAGGAGCCACCCATCCCTTATCCCAAATTACATCCCCCTGAAATACACTCACTGAAAACCTGTGGCCTTGTTTGGATCCTTTCTCCCTCTTTCTCTTGTGCACCCACCTTTTCATAACATGGTGGCATGTTGGGAATACTGTTTTTCTATTAATTATATCTTAGGATACAAACAAGTATGTTGGGAACAGAGGGTTTTTTAATTTATTTTTAAAGCACACTGCAAAATTCCTACTGAATTTGAGCCAAAAGCAGTGCCAATTTTGCTCAAATCTTTCAGAGATTTGTTTTGACCTTGCTTATGACCAGTGAGGCTAATTGTATCAGAACTATCCAGGATACTTAAGAAAGTGCTATCTGAGTCCATATTTCAAAACACTGACAGATATTTTATCGTTAATTAGTATTCATATTATGTCTCAAACAATCTGTTCAAGAATAGGGGAAGTGAACTGGGTGAATAGCTCTTCTGTCTACCTAATAATTAACATGGATGATGCATGAAAAAACAGGGGCCTAACAGGAGAAAAAGGAAGAAAAAATGCTGGTAGCATTTTTCTATAAAAGTATAAGCTACCTGTATTGGAGATTTTGCTAAGTGAAGTATGTGGATTTCACCTAGCAGGGGTGAAAATGAATGGCTTATTTTAAAAACAAACCTGTGCCCCTCTGAATTGTGTCTTTCTGATTTTGCTTCTCATTTTGTCAGTATGCCACTTGATAGCTGGCTGGACTCCCTTGTTCAATGGCACATATTTTAAAATAGTACTACAAAAAAAAAAATACCATTTGTTCCCATGAACTAAAATACTACTCACTTTTTTTTCCAATTTCAGGATTATATATAGCATTATCAAAACAATTTTTTAGTTATTTTAAACAATTTAAGTAGTTGATGGGTGTCAGTTGATATATTATGTTTCCTCTCTTCCTCCTCCCCCTCTTCAGCTGCTAATCATAGAACTTGTATGCCAAATTGTATAAGATACTCTTCCAATAGTTACATGTGTGAGTCTTTTGTGAGACACAGACAGTTATGAGGACAGATTTGGAGTTGCATATGGGTCTGTCACAAGGTTTGATTGCCATGTCTTCTAGGACACAGAATTCTTTTATTTATTCTTAATTCTAAGGGATTTTTACAGTTTATGCAAAAAGTTCTGCAATGTTCTACCTACAGGATTCTTGCCCAGACCATTTTCCTTCTTTTTACTCACAGGAAGATCTTTCCTGTGCTGACTTCAAAGCTGCTAACACCCACCTTACTTCCCACTTCTACTTTTAGGTTTCTTTTGATATTGAATAGCATTCACTGCTTCACTGATCAGGAAAAGTACAGATTTTCTGGAGAAGTACAGAATAAGAGGATGAAGAGTTCTGATATTTACATTAAGATTTCATAATACATCTTTGAAATGTCTGATCAGTACGAATGAACATTTCCTTTGCTGGCTGCTGTTTAAAAAAAAAGTAGGTCTTCAGAGTGTTGCCAAGAAGACTTAGGAAAATCAGCCTAAAGTAACTACCTCGCAGCTCACTTTGACGTATTGATGGTATATCTGGCTACCCATTTTATTCGGTTTTCCTAGGATGACCTTATCTCTTTAGTCTCTGTATCTTGTTTTCCTTCACCTTTTGTCTTCTGATGGATTATGATTTTTAATAATAGGCAATCTTAGAGTTATGCCACAGTATTGTTTTTATCGTATTTTTAGATAATATATTGATGGCATTACAGATATGTACTTAAAAAATAATGATGTAGCTAAACCTAAGACTTACAATTGGAGAAAAAAAAAATACATATATAGCATTGAATCAAAGATATTTTGCAACACCACTGAAACTCCTGCAACACGGGGGGAAAACAAACAGTGGAAAGTCACTTAAAGCAAGAGCATATTCAACCATCTGGGGCAATTATTCCTTGCTTGCTTGTTAGAGGGTTTGGTAACTTCCAAATATCTGCCCTTAATAATAAAAAAGACTTCCACTTAGAAGGTAAAGGAAGAGATTGCTCTTTTTCCCTCTATATTTGAGCAGTCAGACCGTAAATGAGTTTCCTTGAAAAGATTAAATTGCATATTTCTAGTTGCATGTCATCAAGATAAGCTGAAGATTGTTATGCACTTTTGATTATCTCTGTGCTAATTCTCAGATTAAAGTTTATGTCCATGCTGTATTTATTATAAAAAAATTATTGTGAAAAAATGACCTTTGGATTGGCATGTTTACTCCATTTTTAGCAATGTGCCATATGATGGCAAAGAACAGTAATGCTGAAAGAAAATGGAAAAGAATTGCATTGCTTTGCATAATCCCAAATATCTTTTTGTTTGTTTTTTTTTCCCCCCTTCCCAGGTTGGCAATGTGCTTTACTGTGCCGGGCAGGTTGCCCTGGTGCCCTGTACCATGCAGCTGGTGAGTGGCGGCGTGTGGAGGGAGGCCGCGCTGTCGCTGCGCCACGTGCAGCGGGTCCTGCGAGCCGCGCGCCACAGCGGCACTCTGCGGCACGTCCTTGCCGCCAGCTGCTACGTAACCCGCAGCGAGGACATCCCCGTGGCTCGCTCCGTGTGGCAGAAGAGGCTACGAGAATGCAGAAAGGTAGCAATGACAGCCATTTTCTTCTTTCTAGGTTGTCTTTTTATTTCCTTCTTTTTCTAAGTCTTGCCATAATAGCAGAATTTTAGCAGTACATTTCGAAGGGATGCAAGTGCAGCTGGTATAATAAGGTTTGATTGAGCTGTTATGTTCTGGCTCATAAGTGGTTGTGCACAATTAAGAAAGTAAATTGCTTAATAGAAAGTTATATTCATCACTAACTTGGTATTAATTCCCCAAAGCAATAAGTCGAAGAATTCTTTGAGTAGCTTGTTCCTCCTGCAAAAACATCGACTCCATATTGGGAAGATCTCTTCCCAGATATTTTTACCCAAGAGGAACTGGGCATTTTACCTGAACTTTTCAGAGGCTCTTCTGTTGAATTTTTCCCTTTCTCTACTTTATTTCCAACTGCTATTGTCATGACAAGAGAGTTTAGGAGTTCATTGTTGCTTATTATTCAACCAAACTTCAAAGACATTATTGTGGCATGTCTAGCTACCATTGACCCTAGATTATGTTTAACAGTCTAATAATTTCCACAGTAACTGGTGGTATAATCATGATAATTCCTACTATTAGAAACATTTTTATTAAACCGCCACAGAATTCCTTGCAAACATGAAAAATGTACTGGCCACAAATCTTGTAAATGAAATGTAACTACTCTCTGGATGAGTAAACAAAGTAGTAGATGAGTAAACAAACTGTATACCTGCTATATATAACTTAATTATTGTGGTATCTCAGGAAAATCTGTATCTTGGGAGCATAGCTTCTTAATATTAGTGTAGAAGAAGGATCTAATTGCCTTCACTTTCAATCTCTGCATTAAGTAGTTGTCTTCCTGAGTAAAGATGTTGGCTCTGTATAGAAACATTCATCCATGATTTATTAACAGAAAGCTATCAAAAGTAGTATTGACTATTCCATCATGACCAAGTGTTTTGTATCTGAAGCATTTTCAGTTCCCTGTGTAGCACTCATGAAGATATACTAAGATTTCAGTGGTTTTGTTCTTACACTTTTAATGTAAAATATGTTGCTGCTATATACCTTGCAATTTCTACTATAAGGCTGCTGACAGTTGTGTCTTTTTGTTCTAGTGTTCTTGATGAATGCTTTGGTGAAAAGTTGATTTTTGTAATATATTCAGAAGATGTCACTTACTAAGACCCTTGTATATTTAACATTTACTAAAGTACCTAACTTGTACTGCTCTGAAATAACCTCGCCATTTGGTCTCCTTTTGAAAAGTCATCATATCTTTTTATGGTTTTGTTTGGAAAGAGTTAAAGTGAAATCAGAAAGACGCATTCTTCCAGATAAGACTGTAACAGAAGCCACTGTTTTCAAATGTCAGTGATGACTTTGGTTTTCTTTTTTTTTTCTTCTTTCTCTTTGTGTCTTCTTGAAGAAGCCCACAGTGTTTGTATCTACTAGCTATATTTATGTCATATTCTAAGGCCTACTGACAACACCACAGTTCTTAAGATGAAGCCGAGTCCACTAGCATTAACACTTTTTTAAACCAATAGGTTTTGTAGGACTTTTAAATGGAACGGTGACTGTGACACCAGTGCGCATGAATATATGTGTGTGTGTGTATTCAGGTTATTGCCCTCTGTGAGGGAGACTGATCATTTAATCAGACTGCCCAGAGAAATTGTGGCGTCTCCATCCTTGGAAATATTTAAAACCCAAATGGGCATGGCTTTCTTGGAGCACTACCCTCTATGTGACCCTGCTTGAGCTTGGAGATTGGACCAGATGATCTCTAAAGCTGCCTTTCAGCTCCAACTATTCTGTGATATTTTATAGATATATTTTCTTTAGCTGATATTTCTTAGAAGATGTATCTCATGATAACTTGGAGGCAGCAGTTAGATATTGCACAGTCATAGCAGCATTGAACTACTTCAGAGTACAGAGATATCTGTCAGGGAATTTTAAGAATGTTCTCTGCTATGTGACTGTTAAGTATGTACCATGTCTAAGCACTTTCTTATTTTATAATACATGCGGATATTGATTTGAGGGCAGACTGATGATCCTTGACAATTCCTTGAAACTTTTTCCAAATAGAATCTTTTTAATTTTCCGTAAGTATTCTATGAACCAGCCAGTCTTCGTCTAGTATTTTATTTCTTCTGTCTCCTGATCCGACTTTCAAGGCAATGCTTTCTTAGCTGCATGAAGAAATACTGATGAGTTTGCTTGTCTTTGGGTTATTGCTAGTACCTGGCCCACATCACCTTTTCATTGCTCACACTATAGGTTAAATAGCAGGTTGCTACCTGCACACATTTCTGTGATGAATTAGCTCTCTAAAAGATTTCAGGGAATTTTAAGAACAAACATGTTAGACCAGCATCTAGCAATTTGAGAAGCTTATCAAATCTTATGCTTATGAGATTATGTTCATTATTTTTTGTTAGTGACAGTATCAGAAATAGTGTTTAAAAAAAAAAAAAAAGAAATTGGAATATTAAGTAATATGTGCTACCACGTGTTATAAAAATGCTTTGGGAAGATTTAGAATACTGTAGAATACTGCTGGGAATTAGTTGTCTTTAGCAGCCAGAGGTACCAATTTCCCAATCATTTCATCAGTAAGAGCTTTGAATGGAAGAATTGAATTTTTCCTGAGGCTATGCATACTTTTTTGATTAGCAGTAGTTTATGTACACAGTAAAGCAGAGAAAAAGAACGACCAGGCTTTTGTTACAGGGAGCCAGACAGAGGAATTGTCCTGTCCTGAAATCATAATTGGCTTTTTACTGGAGGTGGATGTTCATCAGGGCGGTTTTGTGTAGGAGAAGCAGCACTAGTTTGCCAGGTATTAGGAGAAATGTTCTTTTTGTCTCATTTTACTCTTAGGAAAAGGAAAGAGAAATTCTAAAGAACTTAATAAAATTATTCTACAGTTGTGCTTCTCTCTCACTTAGTCTGTAGAATTAGTGAAGATAGGAAATCTAGTTTTTGCACTTAACATTTTCTTTTCCACACAGTCTTTCTGTGTGGAAGCCAGAAGTCAGTAGCTTTACTTCAGACATCTGTATTAAACAGAGTTGTGCATCCTTTTACTTATGTTATTGCCCATTTTTGATGTTCCAATACTAAGTACTGCAGTTCTTTTAGATACCATGTGATGAAATGGTAGTCTGTTTTCTGCAAGTGCAGTAGGCAGCCAAACCAAGTGATTTTTTTTTACTTTTATTATTGAACATTAGTTCATGCAGTGGCCAAAGGCATGAATCAATATAAACCTGCAGATTACTTAATAGGAACAAACAGGGCTTGAACTGAAATTATTCTACTGCTGTATCCATAGGCAGGAGGGGGGAAATCTGTGCAAACAAAATGATGCTGCTCACAACTCATTTATTGTAAGGTAGACATTTTAAAGCATATGTTTAAGTTTTTAAGGAAGACTTCATACTTTACTTTTCTATTCTTGAACGTTATTTAATGGTGAAATGATGGTATACTGTGATTGAGGAATTTGTATTTAACACAGTGACAAAACTATATACATGAGAACTGTCAAAACTCTTTTTTGAGTACCAAAAATTTTTAGCGTTCTGTCATATAGTAATGTGTGATAAATATCCTCTGCATAATTTTTTTTACAGCTTCAGTTTAGTCATTCTCTATATTTTATGTCAGCAGTGAGGAAAGCACAAAAGGGATTATATAAATTGTTTGGGACACAAACAGACTGGACCTCAAGGAATACTGTTTAGAAAGAAAATTGTTATCTCACAGCAGATTTAAGGGAAAGTTGTTAGAGCAGAATATGGGAGTGATATTGATCAAAATTTTGTCTGCAATAAAGCAATCAGGCAATTTTATCTGTACTTTTGAAAACATCGTGTCGTATTATTGTCAATAATGATTAACTTTTGGGAAATTCTTGAAATATGATGAGAACGCTGAACTGAGTCTGTTTTAGAATAAGCAAATAATTTCACTGGTACTCACAGGAATAATAAGGATGGAGAGGACTGAGAGAGAGAGTAGGGCTGGACACCCTAGTAACTTCTAACCTATTTGAGTCAACCAATCCTGGACCCCTTACTCCAGTTTCATTCAACCTTCCTGGCTTCCTAAGCAATAATTTTCCACTACAGTTATCCCAGTTGTTTCACTCCAGGTGCCACTTCAGTATCTCAGCTCCACAGACTGCTCCCTACAGCATCGTTACTGCTCCATAACCTTGAACATCCTCCTTGAGCTCCAGCTACCGAAGATATTGGTGATTATATCCTGAGCTGGAATCCAGCCTCCATCCTTTTGTTGTCTTCTTTCCTATATCCATTTGGGTTCTAGAATGGTTCAAAAGCCATACAGGATTATAAAGGGAATGGGAATCTAGGAATCTAGTGGAGGGATGGGAACTTACAATAAGAGCCCAGTGTGGAGACAAACAAAACAAAATAATGGAAGGATGAAAAAGAAACCACAGTGAGGACTTAGTCCAGAAAAACACTAAATCACTGAGCTAACAAAAATGTCAGGTACAGTATCTGGAATAGAGTAAGGAAAGGCTCTATTGTCAAAACTAAATGTAATGGTATTATAGAAATGAATAAGGGAGTCTCAGTATTTAAGTTCTGTGGATGGATACGAAGGCTGGATTGCTGTTAAATCCAGCCTGTGTTGTTGGTGCTGCTGTTGGAGAGATTAAAATATAGTTCAGGCAATCAGCCATTAAAATCAGAAGAAAACGAGCTGCAAATACAGAATAGAAACAACTGTGCAAGCAATAGTCAAAGCAAGGAACTTGGAAAAGATAATTGGAATGAACCAACTCAAGTGCCATCCACTAGCAGCTTCGCCCTGCCGCACTTGAAAGCTGCTCTCCTTCCCCAAAGGCCGTGTGAGATGAGTGTGTTCTGGGACGTGTTGGCACTTTGGGGGAGCTACATATTGGGAGCTTCTTTAACGCAGCAATAGGAGCAATTGTGCTACAGTTTCTGCCTAATCCAGTAGTTAGCATTTAGAGCTGTTTTTAAGAAGAAAAAAAAATCTTACAGCATTGCTAAAACTTTCTGGAAAATGAACTGACAGTTTTCCAATTAAGTCTCATGTTGTGTTTTTCTTCACATCTTTTAATGACAGTGTCATCTAAAATGATGATTTTATGAGTGGTTTTGCTAACTCATTCAGCAGAGTAATCAATAGAAAAAATAAGCCATATGGGTTGTAGTCCATTTGTATTGGATGGGACAGATGGCATTATTGATAGATGGAAATATTCCAAATAATTATTGTATAATGATATAACAGTGACTCTGGCTGCAAAATTTTATTAAAGTACTTTATGTATGTACTTTATTCCATAGGGGTGGAAAGATGTGCTCTTTTAGATAGAGCTCTCACTATATTTAGTTCAGAGCAAAGTTCACCCCCATCTTCTTTTTCCCCTCCCCAAGGGGTTTTCATGAATCATCTTTATAGTAGTATTTTAACTGGTATATTACACCATATTATAGCAGACTAGCTGAGGAGAGCAAGACCATAGCTACACTTATTTTTTTATCTCTGTCTGTTTGGTTTTGGTCACTGTTGCTGCTCTAGAAGTCATATTCTGTCGTCTCAGAATTCCAGGCATTTCAGTTAAACTATGTGTGTATTCTTCTAGTTACATTCTGCTAGTCCCCAGCAAAACTGACTATCGGCCAGTGCACTATATCTGTTTTGATCATCCATGTAATAGAGATTGTTTCTAAACAGGCATATATTCTGCAGCAAAGCACTCATAGTTGAATTTCGTCTGTGAACCACGAGTACATCAATGTACTGATAAACTTGGAGACTATGTATTACTTCTGAAATATAAACATAAACTCATTTTGATAAACATAAACTCATTTTATCGTTCAGTTAGTTTCTTATTTTGATGTGATGGCATATACAAAACTATGCAGCACATTTTGTAGAACTGTGTGGAAATATTATCACTAATATCAGTGTCAAAAAAAAATTATATACATGGAAAATGCTTTGGTACATTTAGTGCACAATGTTTTTATGACAATAGAGTCTTACCTTTACAATATTAAATGTAATTTTAAAAATTGATATTAAATTTAGGAATCTCTATATTTGTATATGAACTCTGAATATTAGTGAAGTTAAATTTTGGAAAGCTGCATGAAACAATGAAAAAACATTGTTAAGAATACCTTTGTTAAGAATAGAATAGAAGGTTGCATAGAAAGATAATATTTAGTGCAACTACATTATTTATTAATAACTAGTATACCATTATCTTATATCTTTTTACTTTGAGTGATTCATTTAATAATCCTGTTTTTTTTTCCTCTGGATGATGATATAGATTAGCATGTTAATTCCACTCTGAGTTATTTCATTAGGCTTCTCCCACTATGTCTTCTACCTTCACTGATGAAAAATCTAGATTAGAAAATAGTTTCTGTAACATGAGAAATCATGTGTCTTTTCACTTTTATAACACAGCTTGCTAGTGTATGAAAAAGAATCATCAGTTGTCTGGTCAGCTCCCTCCAATAATTTCCTACCGACGTAATTCTAATACAGCCTTTAAAACTTTCTTACCCACCTTCTGCTTGCAGGAGCTTTCTTTTTTTTTTTTTATAAGTATTGAATATCAACTGGAATCCCGTGGTTGTTTGAAATCCAGTGAAAATATGAATTTTCAGGAATGCCAGTCAGGTTGTTGACAGTGTGTGTCTTTCTTAGTAGCACATGATGGAGAAGTGCCGGGGAAAAGATTTGCAAGACTTGTTAATCTGACATGTATGTCATGACTGGCTTCCTTGCATATTTCAATTCTTGGGTAACTTGGTGCCAGCTTTGAACATCTAAATTGAAACTTCTTTGGGCAGAGGTTTTACAACCTGTTTCACCATTAAAAGATGTAAATGTGCATGAAATAGTGTTCCTGAAAAACACCAAGGAGTAAATGCCTCAGAGCCACTGGCTTGTAGGGAGCTCTTTTACCTCACCTGCTTCAGCAGACCCATAAAACCCATTTTGGCTTCCCTGTATCTTAAACAGACAACTAAATACTTCAGTAAATCTGAGCTTTCCACTTTGTCCACAGAATAAAATACTGTGGACAGTGTTGAGGTCTCAGGCCAGGTTAATTCTAGAACCAGGAGCAGTGTCTTTTGAAGTTGTTTTTTTGTATTCATGGCAGCCCTTTAGCATGGTATCATGTAACACACTAGTGCTTTGCATTATTCATTGTGTTTTAAGTATACAATCATCAATTTAAATAAAATCCATAGATTTGCTATTTCCTTATCTGAAGCAGAGCAAGAGTAGATAGTGCTGAAATAGTGAACAACAAAGTCTGCACTTACTGTTAAAGACTGGACAGTTTTAGAGCCTCTTTACCTATTGAGCAAATTACTTTAAACTTAAAAGGAATATAAAAACAGATTTATATGAGAGGAAATTTGCTATTTTAACATCCTGAACAGATTTTATAAGTCTGTAATATTCAGGTGCATGGCTTTGTGTATTTTATTGTACACACTAGTTAATATTTATGTTGAATGCAATTCGTGTGTTTCCAAGTCGTATAGTAAATTCTGCACCCTATAAACAATAATATAGGCAACACTGGTTGCGGTGGTTGCCTTCTTTTACTAGTTTCTCAGGAAGGACTAGAAGTAAATTAATATTATAAATGTGTAAATGACAGATTAGAACTCTGCTACATGTACATTGCAGAAAAAATACATTAATTAACCCTTAATTAAATTTAATGGTTCATATTACCAAAAGAAAACTAAATAGTTTTGAAAAACATTGACACAAGCCAGTATGTAAGCTGATTGAAAATTCAATGGAAAGAAAATGCATGTTTCACTTTCCTTTTTCTAACAGGTTTATGACATTTATTTTTTACTAGCTGCTATTTTGAAGGTTCCACAGTTGGAGATATTAAAGGCGGCCTTTTTATGGCCCGTGCTGGGACGGCGCAGCGCGTTCACACAGCGCCCTGGCAGCGGAGCTTTCATGTGGCGCCTGGTGCATTTCCTCTCCCCTGTGCTAGGATGAAACAAAGCTTTTGTATTCGTTTGAAGCTGTTGTAATGAGAATATTTAACACAGGTCAAATGCAGATAGCAGAACTCCAGAGGTCCGTGAAAATATTCTTTTTTGACACTAGCCGACAGTTGAGTGTAAAGGGCTGCCACTTTCACTTCCCTCCCTCTTTCCTTCTCTCTTTCTTTATTTATCTCCCTATCTCTCTCTCTTTTTGAGAGAAATTCTGATATTTGTAAAAGGAGCCGAACTGTGATGAATTTAAAGGAATACAGGCAATGAAAAGAACAATAAAGCAGTCTGTGTCATCTTAAGCAAAGCCATTATTAGAAATTAAATATAGAGATACATAAAAATTGTATGCTTTGCATAAATGTTCTAAACAGCATAGATAATATAACCTGTTGCAGAATACAAGCATAAAATATGAAGTAATGTGAAATAAAAAAGGGTAATGTTTCTTATGTGTGTCAATGCCTGTGAAAATAGATAGATAGATAGTTATAGATACAGTCAAATCCTCAGCTGGTGTGTATCAGCTTAACAGATCCCCATGAATCTCTACAGATTTATGCTGGCTTATTGGCCATTTACAGGTAATATACCTATGTATTTGAACTTTGCATTTCAGTTAGGCAATGTGAAGAAATGCACGTCAAGTTGCTCAGGTTGGTAAACAGAATAGTTCATCCAAGTTGACTGATTTTCCCCTGCAGCAGTCTCTTTGTAAGAGGTTTTTTGAGTGATTCTTCATCTCATTTGCTGAAGATATTAATTCTGTTTGGAACTTGTCACTTTTGTGCTCAGCAAGAGGACATATATGCATCTGCTGTTCCACTTGGTTCAGAACCTCTGCTCGAAAGTCTCATACGTCATGACTGTGAAAGCCACTAGCAGGTTCCCACCCCACATCTGATACTTCTTCTCCAAACCTCTTGATAAAGGCTAGAATGCCACTGGGGTGAAAAAGTGTCCAAGAACTTACTTTCCTCTGGAAACTTTCACATGTTCAACCTAGTTCTCACTACAGGTAGGCCACTTTAAAACCTCCATGTTGAAGGAATAAACTTCATGAAAATCATCAGCAACATATTGTCCCCTTGAAGTTAGTCCTAATGGTCTTGGTCTGCAGATTATCACCCTTACCTTCAATGACAGCAGTTTTATTGACTTTTGTCCTTACTAAAATTGAAGCGAGTGCATGGAACATCTGTACCTCTGGCTGAGAGGTTCAAGTCAATGCTTCCAACAAGTGATTTGATGTTAAATACTAACTAGTTATTATGGATGTTGATCTCTTCCCAAAAAGGCATTTTAACCTACTCTGAACAAAAATAGGAAAACTCTAATCTCAGAAACTAGTTAAATTGCTATACTGGAAATAGGCTCTGAAAATCTATGAAAAATACCCTCTTAGTCTTCATGGACATGCTGGATCCAAGAAACATGTTAATTGCAGGAGGCAAAATTCAGCTATTGAATAAATTCAGCAAATCAACCTGAAAAAACCTACAGAATTAGCTAGGAAAATGTATACTTAGTCTTTTCCCTCAAAACTCTAGTTCACCTCAAAAAACCTTCTGGTCTATTTGAAACTCTGCAAGTATTTCTATTCAGATATAGAGGTATGCTCTTCTACCTCTGAAATTTTGGAAAAAAACAGAAAAATAACTTATTTGAATAAGATTTATTCTGTAGTAGAGAACAATACAATCTAAAGGATCCTGCTAAAGTCCAGTATTTGATTATCCTCGTATCCGGTTCTGTGTGCTGATCCTAACAATAATGACTTCATTCCCTCCACTTCCTTTTTCTCTCTGAAAAATACCTTGTGAACTTCAAATAAATCTTCTCCTCTACACCACTGTCAAGCAAGTCAACCACTGTCAAACAAGTCTACACCACTGTCAACTTAGGAGGGCAAAAATGCATAATTTTGAAGCCCGTTACGTTTTGGCAGAGCAGACAGTGCTAACTAGTGACCCAGTAGCACATACACGAGCTCAGCAGTCAATAATCACTTTCAGCTTCCTCTCTGTGTTTGTTCTGTTTTGTGCATGAAAGATAAAAATGTTTTCAGCTGATACAGTACAAACTTGTAGCTTTTATCAAACTTTAGCTGCAATACAATAAATTAAGCTGGAAGCAAACTTGACATCTCACTTTTACTTTGTGCATTACTCAGTGGAATTACCATGCTTTTGGTTCCATTTAGAAATATTTTTTGTGTAAATATATTGGCCATCTCCTATAGGTGACAAAGTATACTGCTTGTGCATATATCTCAATAAAGGAGCGAGTCTAAAAGGAAAATATACGTTTACTGAAGAAAATACTATTTGCTAATCATTTCTATTGATACATTTTTTCATGAAAAGTTTTCTCTTATTTGTCACATCTGTTTCTATAGAAGCAATTATAAGTGCCTAGTTATGTATATTGTATATTATGTGTATTGTATAATATACTGTTTTTCAGTACATGTTCTACAGAATTACATGGAGGAGAGGTATAAATAGAAGTGTATAGTTTATATAAGTATTCTCTCTCCCTTTGCTTATGTGTGTATATAGTTTATATAAACCCAAATACAATTTTTTTCTTAGTATATCAATTTTTAAGAAGCATATCTATTAATATGTGTCACCATAAAAGCTGCGTATATCGAAAGCTTTCCACAGTAACCTCATGTGCATCACCTGCCTTCAGGCACATAAAAGTTAAGGTCTCTATTTATGCTTCAGCAATAATCTGAGACAAGTGTCTTCATCTTCCATAGAACCCATTTGCTTTCCATATGTTTTATTCCAGGGGTTGTCGAAAACAACTGTGTGTTTAATTCAAACTTACCTTATAATATTTAGGTGCCTGAAATTAGTTAATATGAGTAATTATTAGTTAATTATGAATTACTAGTGGATTTTAATAAGCTGCTTAAAGGACATCATTGGAGCTTGACTGCTGTAACACTTAACTGGGGGAAAGCCTATCTTGAAAAACCTGAATTCCAGCCTGTATGTAGGAGTTTACTAATAAGAATGCCTTAAAATAAACAAAGGGAATGTGCAGTCCTAGCAGTTCTGTTATATTCTATATAGCAGATCTTGCTTTGCACTCATACCATATTAAAAATAAAAGTAACAGGTTGCACTACTCAAAACAAACCTTTGCCTCCAAAATACTCAGATACGTAAGATGGAGACTGATTAATGTTCATATTTTCATTTTTTTCCAAGATTTTTTTTACCTACCAAAAAGTGCCAAATTCAAACTCATTATAATGCATATTTATTCATCATATTATTAATAAAGGTGGCTGTCTCAATGTCTAGCAATTAATAGGAATCTAATAGGGCTGCTGGAATTTTTAAATGGCTTTTCTTCTGCTTCCAAAAGCTTTACAATTTTCTTCACTTCATACTGCAAAATTTAATTACAGCTTTAACAATGGTAGCTAATAGTGCTATACAGGTGGAGGAGCGAGTCTACTTAAAATCTGTCAGGTAAAAGCTAAATTTTTTCTTATTTTCAAAGTCAGCTCCATAGCTCAAGTTCAAAGTTTAGAAGCAAGGTAGGAGACTTTCAAAGAACAATCTCTGCAACCAGCACCTGAGATTTACATTCTGAATCATAAAATAAGCCATCCTTAATGCCCATGTAGTAGATTTTGACCGTTAAATTTCCTCTTTTTCTGTTGCATCTGGATACACCTTCTCAAATGATTTTCATCGGGTGGAATCTTTCCATCTGTAATTCAGTTCAACTCCCTCTCCAAAGTGCTTATTTTTGACACGACACATGATGAATAAAACCCTCAGAGTGACAGTCTGTGATCATGTTTCATGTGGCAGACTTCATTTGCTTTCAGTTTATATTGCTATCAATTTATGACTTTGTTCCTTAAATAGTTATCTTTTTTCCACATTGTAACTGATATATTGAATGATGTATGTTTGAGAGGTATTTCAAGGAATCTTAACTTTAATCATTAACTGGTTATCTCTTGGCTCAGGAACCTTTAGTTTGTTGTGTGAAAGTTAATATTTTTTAAAGCAAATATAATAGCTTTTCAATATGTAATTATTTTTTCATCCTTATTTCATTTTCATACCCTTTAGAGTAGAAAGCATACAGGGCTTGAATTTACATTTGGCTCTGCAGGAACTGCTTTAAATATTATTATTACAAAGGAGGAAATCAAGAATCAAAGTGAATTCTTAGTCCAATGCTGAGGTATAGGAAGGTGCAATTGCAGGAACAGCAGCCTGCATTACAGCATAGAGCTAATTCACAGCTTGAAAGAAAGTCCCTGCTGGGGAGGAAATGTAGGGGAACTGGCAGAATTTTGCTGCATCTGCTCCCTACTGCTAATAAGCTTTAACCTGTTTCATTTTTATTATGCTTACTGTTTAGCTATTTTGCTTCCAAAATTATTTCTGTAACTATGAGAACACATAAAAGGGAGCACGGCATGTAGAGCTGTTTAAAAATTTAAAACTATTGGCAAGGGAGATTAAAGGCCATAATGAGTGAGATGGTTGCCTTCTCCGTGTGGGTTTTTAGAAAGCAGGCACAGAGGCATCAGTAGAAAGACCGAGCGTAAGCAGTGGGTAAAACAGATTTCATGGCTTTAGTAGCTTTTACAGCCAGAAGGCACCATTAGATCATTTAGGCTGACCTGTATATCACAGGCCATTACATTTCACCCAGATATACCCATTTTGAACCCGATGAGTATACTTAGACTAAAATATATCAAACCTCAGGAGTTTAAAATGTTTTATGCCACAGGCGAGGAACTGAGAAGCTGAGCTTCCCGTGCAGCAGTCCGAGTGTTTGCCAGGTTGGTATGGGCACAGAAGAGAGGAGGAGATGATCTGAGACTAATTCTGTGCAGCAAACCAAACAACCTAAGGCTTGTGTGCCATTAACATAAGTGAAAATCCCTTCCCGGTCCCTTGTCAGGTGACCACTTTGACTTGGGGAAAAAGCCTGGGATATATATGGTATTATCAGAGCACTTGTTTACCCACGTTTCCCACCTGGAGCCATGAGCAGTTCCTTAAAAAGTAATAAAATGGAATAAAAATGTACAATCAAACAGAGTAAACAAACAAAAAACATGTAAAATGCTTAAATAATCATTATTTGTCAGTGAGAGTAACTAAGGCCCCAGAAAGTGGGAAAATATTCTCCTTGAAGCAGTCATATCCATTCTTAAAGCTAATATTCATTGTCTAATTCTGAATTTTAGGCATTATGATTGTTTGGCAGCTATGCTGACAGTCCTATGCATATCAAATTCTAAACCCAGACATGTTCATTGCAGACATGCTTTCCTCAATCATCAGTGCTATATCTGAAATTTATACCCATCTAAAAATGTGCAAAAATGGTACTCTATATGTTACACATAATACTCTATATGTTGCATGTGATATTACCATATGCTTCCCATGGCTGAATATCTAGCATTTTAAAATCTTTCTTTTGCTTTCATGTTGGCCTGTCACATGCAATTATGAAGTTTATTTTCAAAAGAGATTAAAATGTAGAATTTTAGACTTCCCAATAAAGGATATTCATCCATAGGGCTATTGAGACAATGCTGACAGATAATGGGATGGAAAAAGATTGCAGTATTTAATTGATCAATAAAACAGAAATGAAAGTCTCCATATTTAATAGGAGATTCTTTTCCACAATTTTTTTCCTTTTCTTTTCAAGTTACTGTTAGAAGTAATTAAGTTTTGAGCTCAAGAAAACTTCCACCTTGATAAGTCCATAAAGAAGAGGAGTTATGCTAGTTATTACAGCATTATTTGTATCTTCTTTCTTCAGATTTTAGTTGCTTTAGCTGTTCTAGGGATTGGTTGTCCTAATGGCAACATGAGACTGGTGACTCTCATTTTGATCAGATCATGTCACAAGGCTTGCTCTGTGTCTTCGCCTTCTCAGTTTCCCAAATGAAGGATAAAAAAGCACTGGTCCAACAATAGAAGAGAGAACCACATCTAGCAAGCAAATGATATCCTTGTTCATCAAATATCACCCAAAGAGAGCCTCTGAAGTTACATCTTAAATTTCAATTGAGTCCTTTTGTCTATAACCTGAAGTGACGTAGATTAATCCTCTTGGCCTCTGTTGATGATAATGGTAGAAGACAGAATAGAAAATATCCAGATTATTCTGTTTAGCTAATATGAATTACAGGTAATATAGAATTATTGATTTATCCTGTATGAACTCTATGAACTCTTTCTATTTTCATCAGCTTCCACATTTGTTCAGCTTTTTTAAGAGAATGAAATATATGGTGCTTACATATAATATTTGCATTAGTACAGTTCATAGAGCATTAGTATTAGTCATGGAAATTTTGATTGCATTAAGATTCAAACATATATTTTCTACACTATGTGTTATAATCTGTGTATTTTTTTTTATTTTTATGGAGAAGACCTAGTTTGGATTGTATTCCAAAAGCCCGTATGTATCAATTAGTCCTTGGAGAGATGACATAAATTTGAAGACCATTAGAATTTTTAAAATTGCTTAAAAGTGCCCTTAGAAATAATACCTCTATGTCTATTTTACCTTTTTTTATGTTTCTATTTTTGAAATGTAGGTAAAGGTTGCACAAAAAAAATCTGCAATATATGCCTGAGATACTGACACTAAAAATAAAAGATCTCTGCTTTTTCTAGATACTCTTAGTTACCGTAACATGAAATAAGCGCAGGCCAAGTTTTCAGGTTGTCATTATACAAAATAGTCTTTTATGATGCAGTGAAATTATACTATAGCCAGCTTTGTCCAACACAGTGTAGAATAGAGCAGAATGAAATATCTTTAAAACTTGTTTTTTTGTTATTTTAACAATATTTATTCCATCATGAATATTCAGCTTCATAAGACCTCATTTTTAATCTTCTAGTCTTAATATATTTCTGGTATGCAGCAAATAATCTCTTGTTTGTTTGTTTCGGGAAAGAATAATAACCTTTAGGTTCTCTTATTTTTTTAAGCTTTGCAAAAGGAATATTCTTAACAATTTTATTGTTAGAAAACATTGAGGTATTCATCCTTTGAATTCAGAAGTGTAACACCGGAAATGTACGTGGCCTATTTATTAGACAAACTAGGGTGTTGAAAAGGATTGCTTCTATCCTACGTTCTTTGGGAGCTGACATTTTTATTCTTATGCAGTTTTCCTAGTGGAATCTTTACTTTTCAAAGTCATAAACCTATTGTTGTGAGAGACTCTCCAGCAAAGCTTAGACTCGATCTCTGGAGTTTGATGCAATCTGTTTTATGCAGGCAGTGTAAGGGAAATTTTAAATGTATTATTTAAAGGCACATTAATCTTGCCAGTATAATGGTGTAATAATGCATGCCATCGAAGGTTTTCATAAACTCAGCTTCTAAAAGTAACATCACAGTACCTTTCTTTTTTGTTCTCCAAGTCAGTTCTTTGTAGAGATAGCAATTATGCATTCATCTTTTTCTCTTGCAGTCTGATTCCATATTCATCTGTGAAGTAGGTGCATTTTAGTTCTTATACAACAAAAAGAGTATTTCTCATTGGAAGAGCTGCAGGATGTCAAACAAATATATATAATAAACATTAATAGATAAAACATGTACCTTTTTCTAATGAAATTGTTAAGTAAAATTGTTAAATGCTTATGTAATAGATTAGATATGGATTTGTCATATACTCATTCCTCTTTTTTTGCCATGTTGCTATGTCTGCCTTTGATTTTTCATTTTTAATGATAAAATGCTCTATTTGTTTAAGAGATTCTCTTTTAAGGGTAATACTTCTAAACCCACATTCTTTCTAAGCTGGTTTACAGCACTTATAGCATACTGTTCTTCATTTAACTCTGCTCCTTGCATCAGCTTCCACTTTGTTTTGTAGCAGTACTGTCATGCACCAGGCATTCATTAGTGTAAGTAACAGGATTCCTAGAGCTCTTCTGAATAAGGACAATGAAAGCAGGATGCTTTTTCACCAAGAACTAAGACATGCAGAATGTAAAGAACTGAGTAATGCTATGAACCACTGAGATCATTTTAATATTTAAGCAAAACTCAGGACAGCATTATGCACCCAGCAGTTCAGATGACCACTTTTACATTAATGTGAAGATTAATTAGAATTTTAAAAATAAAGTCACACTATTATCTTTCCTTTTATTTATGTGAAAGTTTTTGTATTTCTGCATTAAACATTTTCATAAAAGTGTTAGGGCATCTTTTCAGCTTGAGTCTATGCATGAATAAAGAATTTAGTAAGATTTACTATTCTCATTTCTTGTGATTAGATACACCACTGAATTAGATCTCCTTTGATAGCTGTAGGATGTGGCCTTCAATAACTTTTCAGCCATGCTCTTCAACACCTTCTATTTCCAGCCAGTGATCCTTATGCTTTTGCAGATTTAAGTTAATTTAAGATTAGGATAATTCCATCTCACAAACTCTTTAGAGAGGTTAAAACTCTACCAACATCCTTGGTAGCTCCACTAATAATAGCCTTGAAATCTACATCCATTTCCTGGAAGCAAGTACTGGTTTTTATTATCAGAAGCTGTCTCCTGCCCAACAGCAGAATACTCTATAATGCATAATATCCTCATCCACTAAATCAGCTCATGTAAAACTGTAAGATAGAAATAACATCCTTCTCCAAAGTTACCTTGGGATATTTTCTTTTTAGAAAAGATTAAATCCTGTGGCTTTGAATAATCCATTTATGTTTTTGAATATCATTGAAGTTGAGTTTTTCCTAATCATTTTTCTATAGTGTTTTGCTGTGTTTTCTTATCTCTCAGTAACAAGAATTTTGCAGAAGTTTCTGAAAAATTATCTAATGTTTCTTTTTCAAGATTTGCAAGGCAACATGCTTTCTTTGTTGCTACAAGGCAACAGCAAGCAGTAAAATAATCACACTTTGCCCTTAATAACATGCTTGCTTATATTATTCCAACATCATGTGAATAGAATTCCCTAGGAGATGTTATATGTTCATTATATGTTTGTTATTTATTGGACAGGTTGTCATAAAGATATTCAGCTGTTTAAGGAGGTTGCAAATTTAAAGCTAACTTGGGCACACTTTTAAGACTAAATGCAACATCCATGTATAACACAAATGTCAGCGATTTCTTGAAAATAAGTCAGGTGAGGTCATTGTTGGAAGCAGTTCTGTAAGAGTCCATAGCAGTTGATGAAAGACTGGTAGTCCCCAGTAGCTCCATCGCTAGTGCTTTGCACAAACCCTTAAGTTAAAGGTTATGAGTGCCAGTGGAAGTTTACGGCACTGTGCAGGTGTACTGTGTATAGTCATTCACTCAGAATGATTCTTATTTGTTAAATTTGGAAATGTACTCTATCCTGGCCTTAATTTTCGTGTATTTTTTTATCCTTTAAATGGCAGCTGAAGGCAAGCAGAAATACTGAGTAATTGATTTAACAATCTGCGACAAGTACAGAGAAGTAGAAAACTTTCTTTCAATGCTTGAAATGACCTGAGAGAGCTTCTTTAAGACTTTTTTTTCTAAACGGTACCTCAGCACCTTGGGCCAGCAAAGTGGCCTTTAAGCCTGAATGAGCATGACTTCTTTTTTTTTTTCTTTTTTTTTCTTTTTTTTTCTCTCTGTGCAAAGCTCCAGTATTTCATCTTTTCAAACTGTTTTACTGCACTCAGAGCAGAATTATATTGACAAGGTTAGAATTCATCTTCTAGAGGAGAATATTGTGCTCCTGTTAAGTGCTAATATAACATTTATGTGTTGGTACCTTAATAACAGCCCAGCTTACCTAATGAAAGTACTGAAAGCAAACAGTACTCAGTGAGATTTTATTATGACTGAAGTGACTGCAATTTGAGACAAATTATCACTATTTTTGTTCCCATATCAAAAACAGAAATGCTAAAGCAATTGCTACATGTTTGGTATAGAATTAGACTCCACTATCGTTAATATAGAAGTAAGTGCATTTTTCATGTAAACAGCTCACTAGGGTCAAGCAGTAAAGATGTTCTGTGGAAAATGCTTGTCAATAACTTTGTGAGTGAATTTTGAAATAAAGTGCCTGTAACCCATCATTATTCCTTCCTCTCAAAGTCAAGAGTGAGTGGATGAAAATTGAGCTTGTGAATTGAAGGTACTGTGAGTTATATGGCCTTATCGACTTTGGGGAAAATGACAGTTTTGCTTTGTTATTATTTTTCCATTCAGAGGTCAGGCAATGGGCAGTATTACCAGTAAAGACTGCAGTGTAAGCAATTGGTATAAAAAAAAAATCTGTGTACACCAAGAAGAAGGTGTAAGTCACTAATATTAAAATGCTCAACATAGGATCTGTGTTTAAAAAATGGAGGAAAAAGAAAGACAAAAAAGTCTACTGGCCATAATAAACATCTAAAATTCTTTAAATAATATTCAGAAAGCAGATAATGTTGATGGAAATACTTTGAGAGAATATATATTTTATGAATTCAATTCAAATTCAAGAAAGTAAGTAGAAGACATATCTTACTACTTGAATATCATTAGAAGCATAGCAGCTTAGAGGTAGCTTATTAAGTCTAAGTGGATATGTTGTTTGATATATAAAAATATATATTTCAAGTTCCTGTATATTTTGAAAACCAGCCTCACTGCAAAGGAAATGTTCTTATTTTTTTAGGAAGGTTTGTTCAGACCATTCTGCTGTTCAAAACTATGTGAATTGTACCCTCGTTATCCTTACCTATCCTTAGTATTCCAGCCTTCAAAATAAACAGTGTGCTTTACTAATTCATTTCTGTACTTTTAGTAGTCTTACCGTTTGCATTCTTGTAGGGCCATTGATATGGGCAGAAAGTAGAATTCTGCCATATTCTGTTTGATTAGAATCAGAGTAAAATGCATTATGGTTAATATTTAGTTAAATGACAGAGGCGTAAAATGAGCAGATATGAACTGTCAGATAAATTCGTAATTGCTCAAAATGATTTTCTCAGTAACAAAAAAAGTTTAGGGAAAAATGCAGTCTCCATGAAATAACATTTTTGTACACTTTTTGAAAATCTCAACAGAGTATGAACATCATCAATTTCTAACATTTTATTGATATCCAAAATATTTTGTTTATTTTTTAGGAGGAAGACTCAGAGACAGATGATGATGTAGCTACAATGTGTGGGATTCTTGATGTGGTTGTAATATCTCACTTACCCAGAGATGCTGCCATTGAATGGCATGTCATTGCAGTAGTTGACAATCCAATGCAAAGAAAACATTTTGCAATGAAGATGTTGTCAGGAGGCTTTGAAATTGAATGTGAATCTGTGGAGTCCAGTTCTGCATCTTGTGCTTCAATTTCTGTACGTCTGAGCTTGATATCACCTTCTACTCGCCCATTCGACTTAGATGAACTTCTTCATGATTTAGCTGCTCTCTTTAGACAAGGTGTTGAGAAACTTTCTGAAGACTGCAGAGCAATTCCTTTGTCTTCTAGAGCTTTCTTCAAGAAGGATTTCTTTGATACTCAAACACTACGAGCAGGTATGACTTTTGATGATGCTCACTAATGTTAATTCTAGTCATGAGGTAATTTTTTTTTATTTCTACCTAAGGTTTATTTGGAAGAAGATATTTTAGAAATGCCTTTGAGGATAGGCATGATTAAGATATATTTGTTCTTTTTCTGGTTGCCAGGCATAATTATAAAATAGAAAACTCCATCTGGTGATTTTCAGGTCCAGAATGAATATAGTCCTATAGACCAGGCTGGCCTGCTATGAATAAAAGTCTGCTGAGCCTGCTATGAATAAAAGGTTAGACGAGGTGAGCTCCTTCCAATCTGAATTATGCTGTGATTCTATACAAGAGAAATTGTCACGATACCTGAGAAGCATAGTAACCTCAGAGTCAGAGATGGGTAACATGAATCTTCCACATAAAAGTCTTTGAACAGAGTTCAGATGATAGAGTATGTTTGTCATGATCTAGAAATATTATTAAATATAAATATTTAGTATATTATCATACACTTTTTCAAGAATAACTAATAATGAAATATGAATGCTCTACAAGAAATATGGTATTGAATCCTATAGATTAGAGAGTGTCTGTTTTTGAACACAGGATGACTTCAAAACAATTTTTTAAATAGAAGCTGTAAACCAAGCAAATTTAATATTTTTCCAATATTTAGATTTTTTTAAATATCTGATTCCCTGAAAAACAAAAAAGAAGTACAGTACAATAACAACAAAGTGGCAACTGTGATTTATTCACTATATTGTGTCTTCTGTATATATTCTGTGCTGTGATCTGTTTGGAAAAACTATCACTGTGCAAGTGCACAGAAACTTCTTTTGTCTGTCAGGCCTACAAAATTGGTAGATTCTCCTTGTAATGAAATCAGTTAAGAGTTTTTCTATTAATTTCAGAAGGAAAAACTGATCCTTATGAGATCCTTAGTCTATATTTATCTTAAACATGCATGCACATAAAAAAAATCCTTGCAAAACCACAACTGATCTATATTAATTAGCTGACATAAATGTTAGCCCTCGAATATTCTACTGTCCTATTTTTTTTCTTAACCTGCAGCAGTTTTTGAAGAAAATTCAACTTGACATTGTTTAATAGATTTAAAGTATAGGAATTGAAAGCTATAAAAATGTGGCATAGAATAAGCATATTAAATCCAGGAAGCAAGGAATGAACATATACCCTGACAGAATGTTGTTGTTTTTACAACATTTTGTTTAAGAATTTAAAAGAAACCTGATAAAACATGTTCTTGGCATGGGATTAACATTATCTTTTTGCCTGCTCCCTTTCTGGTATTTCATGGGCCATAAATAATTACTTTCAAATAAATTTTGTTTGCTTTGTTAATAATATTTCTGACTAAAACATATAAATAGTGTACATGAAAGACTAGTACAATTCATGTTACTCTATTAATAGCATAGGCAAAGAAAGAGTTGTGATTTTTACTTTTTCATTTTTTGTTGTATTCAGATCTATCTACTGTCCTAGTAATGCCCATCGCTAGAGCAATTTTATCATCACTAGTAAGAAATACATATCTTCAAATCTCTAGAATATACAGTACAGTGTAAATATACAAGTGGAGCTACACTCATTGATGTATTTTGAAAGAATTTTAATCTGAAAAATTTCAGAAAGTTCATAAGATGAAAGAAGCACTATGCAATCTGTGTGAAAGAAATCTCAAATTAAAGTAGTTGATGGTGAAATATCTCTTACTGACAGTTTCAATCTGATAGAAGACTATTATGTAAATTTCCATTCTATTATAAGATAGATTCAAAATCAGAAGTGTAATCTTCAATATATCACTAAGCACAGGGACAGCAAGTGTTTTGCTAATATATGTCCTCAGTGCCTTCAAAGGCTTGTAGCCTCAGGTGAAGTCTCCGTCACTTTCCAAAAGTGGTTCAGCATTCATTTGTAACAGACCAAGCAAACTGGAGAAACCTGTTCATCCCTGATGTGGTGGGGAGAGAACAGAGAATATGTATGTATCCTTTGTGTCTTGTACCAGATTATTGGAAGTTATTATAGGCAGTGTTACCGATGTCAAAAGAAGCTAAAGGTTTGTGATGCAAATGTGACAAAGATATCTTTCTGTCATCCTAAAACCAGATAAAAAGTTTTATTGAAGAAAGTGCAGAACTGATGGTACCCTTCTCCCAGGCAATCCCTCCTAACACACGAGAGCATTATGGGCACCATGCTGAGACCGTGGAACATGTTAGAAGCAGGAGGATTAGATTAAGCTGACATATATATTTAGTAAGATGCTGTTAAGCCTTTAGAAGTCTTTAACATAAATTTGACTATTTCTTATTCTCATTTAAATATGCATTAATATAAACATGTCAGTACAATTTGCTATACCACCCCGTTGACTAGATTATACTTCAGTATAGGAAAGATGAATGATCTTAAGTCATCCCATTACAATTTCACCAACTCTGTTTATAGGCTGTATGCAAAATATTTTTGAATATTTATTGGTAATGGAAAAGGTTCTTCATTTAGTACATCATATTATATAATCCTTTTTTAATACTACAGAAAAAATAAAGTGTGAATACAAAAAGAGCAAGAACAGAAACACAGTCTGGAGCCACCCAGGTGAACAGAAACTAAAACAGTCATTAAGACTTGGTCTCTGAGTGCAAACGAAGCAGGTACGACACATACTGTTCACAGACAGAATGCAAATTTCACTTCCATCATAAACCAAAGAATCAAGAAAAGTACCAAACAGATGTTCAGCATCTTGCATAAAATATGTGGTTGTTATTTGACTTATAATGTTAGGAATTTTTAGGATTGTCTTCTGAAAGCACCAACTATTGCCAGTTATTATCATCTTATACTAGATTTCAAGCAAATATTTATTTTAAGAAAAATCCTTGCCTATAAAAACTTGCCATCAAACTACATCAGTAAAATTCCGTTTACAGGAATGAGGATTGTGTGTTTAAAAAAAAATAGGAAAAGAGACAAGATAGACATTTAGAACATGATAATATAAGATGCTATTCTGCCAAGAAGTTATATATAACGTTTATATATGCAATCGTTTATATATATTGAACGTTATATATAACATTTATATATATTGAACTGCAGAGAATCGTACAAGGCACAGATACAAACAGCTACTACTACAGGTCCACTTAAGTAGTTATGTTTTCTTGAGGTTATTGAAAAAGTAGAACTATGAAAAATATAAAATAAATGGGAGAAGGGTCAGAGTTACCCAAATATAACCTGAGAGACAGAATGTTTCCAGTGGCTGCAGCAACTGCAAGAGGTGCCTAGGGCTTTACCTTTTTTGTACCCCACTCTGTTTTCTCCTTGTACATTATGAGTGACATTATGAATATAACAAATTTTCTAGAGTATCAGGTATTCAAAAAATATGAGGAGGTGTTGTGGAAAGGTAACTTCCAGTATGGAGTCTCTCTTTACATATATGTGATATGTTGCTCTCTCATAGATGATAAAATAATTATGGCTATTTTGCTGCAGCAGGGGAGCTAAGGACATATACTACATTTCTTACAGGGTACAGATGTACTCAGGACTGTATTCTATGAGGATACCTGTCTGTTTTGGGGGGTAGAAGGCTATCATTTTCATTATACATAAAGATAGTAACATTAAGGATTAAATCCAGGAAAGGAAATTTCTGGAAGTTGGCTTTGCTGTAAGGTTGCTATTAAGGTTGTAATAAGCGTTTGTAACTTTGCTGCAGCGAGAGAATCTCAGTGTTGAAGTGAATCGCAGCTGTGTAAGTGTAAGTAATAACGTGATCAAAACCCACCTCTGATCACTTCCAAGATCTTCCTTGTCGCTGCTGTTACACAAGCAAAAATTTGAAACATTTTCTGTATTTTGTATTAAGTAGGAAAGGACTTGTAATATACAGTATAAAGAGATAAAATTGATTTGTACTTGATCACCTTTGCAATTGCTAACTGATGATGCAGTTGTGACTGAATCATTATTTAGACAAATGAAAATATCTTAAAGTATCAAAAAGCGGTCTGAAATAGACTCAACTTGGCTTGCTACAAAATCTCGTTAATTTAGGCTAACCGGAAAATCTGGGAACAGTTGCCAATCTGAAAGAAGAGGAATTTTCACTTTTAATTCCTTGGGTTTCCTGTTAAGAAAACAAAGAATTTGCCAAGTATAATAGTTCAAGCAGCAGTCCTATGCTGCTGCTCCAATAAATAAATAATAATTGGTTAAATTAGTACTAGGGGAAATGAATCAGATTATAATATATGTAAGCAATTAGGAAGCAGTGACTTGATTCATGAGTGTGTTTTGAAATGGTATTTTAAAGGAATGAAAGTAGTTAAATTTGGTCTTGTGCCACAGAAGTAGCTTTGGAATCCTGCTATTGCTGCCCAAAGTATCCAGTCAGGAGACCTTATATATTAAATAGTTGTCAACATGCTGCAAGTTGAAATTTTTCACATCAATGTTCAAGGTTATACTGTTATTATATGTACTATAAGTCATTTTGCACACATTTTTTCACAGAATATCTTGTGTAAAATTATGGGGGAAAGAATTGTTCTCTCTCTCTCTTTATTTTTTTTTTAATATTTGTTACCATAAACAGGCAATTGTTTTAACAGTAATGCTTCTTCTTGACTAAATCTGAGTAAAAAATGGCTTATGGCCAGGAAGCAGTTTTTAAAAATATATTAGATCTTTAGATATATTAGATTCTTTAGAGCAGGGACCTTTGTCCTTACAGATTTTTTTTTTAAACAAAGGTACTAAATAGAGAAAAATTCAGCCACTCAACACCAAGGCAAAAAGAGGAAAGGATTGTCTTGTTCTTTTTGTAACCTGCTCTGTAATTTTTATGTTAACAAAATAACTGTAACCAACCATCAAATGACAGTATTTTGTTACTGTCACTGTTCATGCAAATTGCCTGTGCATAGCTCCTGACCTTCAATTTCCCCTTAAATTTGTGGCAAATTTACATTTAAAATAGAATATTGTTAAGTGTCCCTGAAAAATATAATAGTAAACAATGGAAAAAATCTTACTTTTTCCTTCCTTTGTGCTTCCTTCTGTTTTTTAGTAATGCAGTAAATCTGCTTTGATCCAATTAATAGAACTAACTCACTGACAGTTCAGGTACATTTATAACACTGCCCATTAAAAGAATCAACCCTCTTTCTGCTTGCACAATAAATCTAATGTAACAACGCTGGCTTTTTGGAGATGATGGGATTTTTTTCACTGCAACAAATGACATTCTTTCTCTGATTCTTTCTCTACCTGAATGGCAGGAGGTACCACAAGTTGGACTGCACCTCAAATACTGTGTCTGGTTTAGGGGCCTCTGGGTGTAAGAGAATACTCAACAAACCGTAAATCCAGAGAAGAGCCAGAAGAATAAATATTTGGGAAAGTGGAGTATATGGCATGTAAGGAGGAAAAAAAAAAAAAAAAAGGAGAAATATTTATTCTACCTGGAAAGAAGAAAGCTAAAGGAGAATTGAACTGCAGCTTACACTGTCTTCATACCAGTTGTTGAGAAGAAGGAGCCAACCTTTTCTCAGACAGGGAAGGACAGAGGCAATGCTCAATATCTATTATATATAGATATCATTATAAATGTACTAATAGATTCCCCGAAAGGATCACATTTACCAGGATGATCAGGGGCCACCAGGATGATCAGGGGCCTGGAACATCTGACCTATGAGCAAAGGCTGAGGGAGCTGGGCCTCTTCATCCTGGAGAAGAGAAGGCTGAGGGGGGACTTATCAGTGTCTATAAATACCTCAAGGGAGGCAGTGAGGAGAATGGGGTTGGCCTCTATTCACTAGTGGACAG
>JAUBOD010000208.1:8856377-8900132 GCA_032353885.1 Nothura maculosa | reverse complement strand
ATCCCTCTTGTACTGGGGAGCCCAGAACTGGACACAGTACTGCAGGTGTGGCCTCACCAGGGCTGAGTAGAGGGGGACTATCACCTCTCTTGACCTGCTGGAGACGCTCTTTTTAATGCACCCCAGGAAATAGTCTCTTGCATGATATATTGATACTGTTTTACAAACATGGTTCCTATAGTCTGTTGCTTTACTCAACTAATTATTTCCTTAGGACAGGCTTCCTCCCTGGTATTTCAGCTACTTCTCATCTTCAGAGAATTCTGGTTTACCAGTTATTTAAAATGACTCCAACTGGCTGCCAAAAATAATGAGGCTTACTATACTTCACAAGAAAGTTTATTTTTGTGAGAGAAATGGTGACCAGGTTTTGAGAGTTGTTGTACATTAGAAATTATGTAACATGAAAATGAGAAAATAAGAATAAGACAAATTCATCATACAGTAGTTGTTTTTAAATAATGTTTTTCTGGGAAGCTGCTGTCTGCGTTCTTTTTCAAAACTTAAAACATTTTAAATATAAGTGAACCTACTCTGCACCAAATTACAATGCCATTTCTAACATACCAAATCTAAAATATGTTGCAGTAATAAGATGTGCTCTGTGAGCTCATAGTAACATTACAGTAACCATTGGTGCATTATCAAGAGTTAGTGATATAACTGTACTGTGTACACATCTTCTCTTTATCAGAACTTCATATTTCGAACAATAATAGTGAGAAAATTGTTATTAAATACATGCTCTCATTGTGCTTCCAAGTATAGACAGAAGATAGCAGCTTGTGCTTTTCCTTATCATACAGGATAGAAACATTTAATTCTTAGTATATAATAATTCAAATTAAATGAGAAAATTCTTAATTGTCAACGTTTAGGCATTTTATTTATTGACTGGCACTATTCTGCTTGGATATGAGCAACCGACAGTTGATTTTCCTGGCATTCATATGAAATGAAAAAGTACTGGGCCTTTCTGCATCTTGAATCTCTTTTTAACAGTATTTCCCTGAGTTCTCTGAAGGCAGCACAATGTTCCTTTGCTCTACAGCAGTTGGATGACCTTATCTAGAAGATATTTTTATTGATGCAAAAGATGACAGAGAACTATCAGGGTTGAAAGCACTAGACCTTCCATGATTGATGGCTAATCAGTTTTGAACCAAATTAGAGGGAAAAATATGTGAAGAAACAAAGACCGTCAACACAGTGGTCCACTTTCAATCTCTTAATGTAGGTGTCAATGTGAGGTTAATTTCCTTGAATCCTACAAGCCAATATAGTGTCTTTTATAAAGGTAATTATGGCTGTCTATACTAGAAGGTGGTTTGTACCAAAACCCCTTCCAGCTGTCATCATGCCCTGCACTGTTCTTCCATTCAGTGCTTATTTGCAGCCCTTCTCTACAGTCCTCAGGAGATTTTCCACCTATGCCAGCCAGTAGATGCCTAAGCAATTTGTAGGCACAGTTTAGGAAGCAACATGAATATTGAGCTCTTCATTTATCTTTTTGCTTATGAGTTTTATACTGGGTACTGTAGCAGCATATTATCCTTCTTCTAAACCATGTGTATAAACCAATGCTTAATGTTGCAGTGCTGTTATAAAAAGTGGTAGAGAAAAAATATTTCCATAAGCCCAAAATGAAGTCAGGCAATGAATTACTTTTTAAATATTGTAAATAAATCTAGAATCTTAATACATATCTTTTTCTTGTTTTTTTAAATAAAAGCTCTGTAAGAGAAAATAATACTTGCTATTTTATCTAGGAAACCTGAATTACTTTTTTTCTGTTTTGTGATAAATGATAATTTTAAGAATTTTTTTTTTTGTAATGTTAGACTCTCAAAAAAGGATCTTGGTGGAATTTATGGTCTCAAACTTTTTTTTTTTCCTCTTCTATCAGAAGAAAGTCTATATAATTACATAAGATTTTCACTAGTTTGTGCTGTGCTTGCAACACAGGATAGTAATCTTACATTGTTATCCATTAACAAATTAAGCCTGTTCTTCATAGATAGTGTGATACATAGTGAATTGATACCGTTTGATAATGGTTTCAGCATTAGATCCAATGGAAGAATTCTTTTCATCATGCACAGGAAATACTGTCAGATGTTGTCAGAAATGCACCAATAAATGATCAGGGAATTTCTATGGAGAGTTCCTGAAGCCGAGAGGGTAATTCCCTCCTCTGTATTTACAATATAAAGATGCTATGCTCCTAGATCACCATTATGTGATATCATTAATTTTGATATCAGGTTTTAAGATCCATTTATACCTTTCTTAAGATTTCAGGCCCCAAATCCTGAGATTTTAATGTCTCAAGTTCCCTTTGATGTTTCAGCTACTAATTTCAATGAGAGGTAAAATGACTTGGAGTTTTCACTTGCAAACTGGGCTCAAATTTTCAGCTATTATAGTAGATGTACATTTCAAAGCAAAGAAACCATGTCATGGTCCTATGGAAGATTCTTCCTTTACAGAAAAGCTTCATTGCTTTAGATTCACAGATTCCTGCAGTGTCTTCTTGATCAAAGAGCTGGTGGAAGAATGTCTTTAGATGAAAGATTAAAATATTTCCTTTAGTCATCATTGTCCTTGTTGGGAATCTACAAGTATACTGAAGGCCAACTTCATCCATCTGTTTCCTACAGCAGTTCCTTGCAGATCAGTTTCCTTAACTGCAGCATGTCTTGTTTTCATGTTGAAGGACTAAGTAGTGGTAATGTTTAAAGATATCTGAAGCACCAGGTAAATCCTTCAGAGTAAGTAAAAGAGGCTTAAAGAATAAATAAGGGTCATGGGTGAGACCTTCAGAGGTGAAATGCATTGAATCAATTCAAGACAGAATTAGGAATCAAGTATTGTAGTTCTTTCTGAGGACAGGCATTCATTTATATCAGGTATATTTGTTTTCTTCAGTGCCTGTGAAATCTTATCACGTAGTCACAGTGACCATGCTAAAAATAAAGTTTTTCCATTGACTTTGAAAGGATTCAGAATTATTTCCCTTTCATCCCACCTAAAACTTTAAAAATTTCTTGTAGTAAATAGTGTTTGCCTAAAACAGATGAATAAGTTCAATTTGAAGTCATCATAATAGAATCTAATTCCTATAGAGGACACAATATGTGAAAGAAGTGAGATCTCTAAACCAAACAGATTCTAATAATCCACTGAGAAACTGATCAAGAGGGAAAGTAGCTTTCTGTGTAAATGGCTTTTCTTAAACATTGTTCTGTTACATCCTTGTGGACTACAGGCCTGACGTCCTGCTGTCATGCTGCTACTGCATGCAACCATTTAAAACCATTTATCAGAGCTTTTAGTTGAACCCTGGAATATAAAATTTGCCAACTGCTCCATCAAAATCCTTTTTCCAGCTCTTTAATGCTTTAAAAGGTTTTTGTAGTAGTAATCCTCTAAATGTTGGGAAAGATGTCACTGAGGTAGTCCCTTTTACAAAGGCAGTTGAAGGTTTTCCTTGGTCACCCTTAGTTAGTAATCACATTTGCCAGAACAAAAATAATATGTTAGTCTTGGCTAAACTTGATTCTTTAGGGCTAAAATCATATAGCTTACCTAATGGCATGTATGTTATTTGCTTGCTGCATAACAAATTAAGTTCTATGATGCTTTCATTTCACTACCTTTGTGTCCACCAAACTGGGCCTATCAGGCCGACCACTGACATGTATATCATGCATATCCTTGGGCAGATTGAAATAGCTTCCTTTATTTTAATTCACCTGACAAAGAAAAGCTTCCTTTGTTTTCAGCACTCAAAATTAAGCTTGGCCTGAAGTCTAGATGTAGCCCTGCAGCAATGGTGAATGTAAAGACTAAAGGCTCGATTTTGAGATGCTCTCTGAGTTAGGGAGGTAACGTGAGTGTTGTGCTGTTTAAAGAGTTACATCTTTGGCTTTACTGTCAGTTATGGACATTGATGATATTTCCACTTGAAAATAACATTTTGAGACTGGAAAGGCATTCAAGAAGAATTCAGAGGAGGACAGAGTAGCTGGTCATTTCATGTAAGAAACTGTGATGAAATTGCCTGCAGTAATAATTTGATTAGCCAGAGGTCCATCCCAGTGCAGTGTTGCAATTAGAAGCTGAAGTCGTGCAGTTCACAGTTCTGTGGACACTGAGGGTAAGGTTAAATTAATCTAACTAACTGCTTGTAAGTTAACTCTTTTGTTTCTTACCTAATGACTTAGGCTTTTGGGATTGTGAGGAACAAGCCTGTAAAGGATTTTTCGTCCTATAGTATATTTTACAATTGGATTTTGCTTCACCTTTTGAAACAGAGGCAACTTTACATTGAATCTATAGCTTTTAAATGGTTAAATTAATTGAGAAGAACTCTATCCTAAATTTAGACCAGAATTGATGAATCAGTGCTAAAACCTGAAGCTGTCAATAGATATCTACTCTGTTAACTGTTCTGCTTCTCATGTCTATGAGGAAAAACTCATTTAGTAACCTTATTCTTCATTTCAGATAGTCGTGCCAGTGTCTTTTCCATCTAGCTGCCACATTTCTCAGCCGCTCTCTGATGGCAAAGTTATATAGAAATAGAATATATACCAAGGTACTGAAAATACACCAAGATACTAAAAATATAGTGGTCGTATAAATTAATTCTATACTTCACTTTTTGTAATAAACCTGATTACATTCACCATTTTGTAAGATTAATCAGCATATTTCATTAAGGAGTTATAGAATTCAAGGCCTACGAAATACACTGGACCTTGACTCTAACATGTTTGTACAATGAGTTTGTAGCTATCTAATTGAAATAAAAAAAAAACTACTCATTCAATCTAATCACTTTCAGTGCATGAGTTATGTTCAGCCTGTAAACTACTCATTATTCATACACAGAGGCATGTGTTCAGTGATTAAGACCCTAAGGATTTAGTTGATAGAATAATCTACATTTCTAAAGAAAAAATAAGCAGTATGGTATTTAATTCTTTAAAAGAAAAGTTGTGATGCACGTCAAAGCATAACATTGACTCTTAGTTTTAAAAATGATATCCTCAATTTGCCTCTCCATTGGATGGTTCACTTGGATATCTGTAATATAAAGTCTCGATCTAATAATGGCTAATTATGCAGTTGTTTATCAGCTCATTTGAAACATTTTGAAATTCAGTCTAGCTCAGCAAATTGCTGTGCTTAAGGCATTTTTACATTCTAGGAAATTATAATATCCCCAGAAGGCAAAGAATTAATAATAAAAATCCTCTTTTGTAAAAGATTATCATTGCAGAGCAAATGGAGCAGATCTTCCCTATCTTAGTGCATTTAATATTCTCATTTTTTATATGAAAGTTTGATGGAAAGACTATGTGGGGATCACTGTTTTATTAACTTGTTAAGAGACACATTTACTGAACCAGTGCAGCATATTGATTTCAGTGTCTGCTGTATGGAAAAGCAGCAACAGAAATGGATGTCTGTTAGACATTTTCATTTGGGAAATTCTTTAGACATTTTGAGATCTTGATTTTTCTGCATCAAGCTGGTATTAGGGAGTTTTTAAAATTACAAGGATGCTCTCTTGTTTATTACTTAAATTTTTTTCACCTCTCAAATGATTTCTTACTAATATGCCCAACCTTGTTTAAATGTTTGGACTCTGAAAATAAAAAATTGCAGGAGCAACAGCACAATTTATATCATCCCATTGAAAACAGTCTTCTGAATGGCAGATTCTAGGCTGATAAGCAATAAATATATGTATAAAAAAAGAATATTACAGGTAGCACATTTGTGATCAAGCTTGCTACCATCTCTGGAGTGGAGAAGGTGAATGTATTTCTTAAAATCCATCACATCATACATATAGCTTGCTCTTCTTATTTTTGTAGTTATAAAGATATAAAGGTAAATACTTCACTTTTGATTAGGCAAGATATTTTATGAGGAGGAGAAAGACAGATATCAAAGTAAACAGAGTTGCTTTAGACACTTTGCTTTTTTCCCTTCTCATAAGAATATTTATTTCCCAAATAGTTTGCAGTATGCTTTTTATTTTTCAGAGAAAAAAAAAAGAAGTCATGACTTTTACAGTTTAATCTAGTTGTCCAGTGCTATCTTTATCACCATTATTCATTTTGGCATTGCATGATTAGGGTGTTGGAAGAAAAATCAGATCTCTAAGAGCATGCAGGCGTCTGTGATCTTTCACCCTGCAAAGCGAGTGATCCATGTAGGCAGGGGTTGAAATCATAACAACACTGTTCAGAAACTAATTTTGATGTGTCTGCACTCTTATCAGGCTTTTTATTGAATAGAAAATTCTATTTCTCAGCTGGCTGTGTTGATCTCTTAGAAGTCACAAGCTGATTTCTACTTGGAAGTCTTAATCACATAGGCAGAGAAAGTAAACAGTCTTTGTGCTAGTAACATTAAGACCATGCAGTTAAGTGATTTAGAGGAATTAATTATGTATTTTATTTTTGCCAAGCCATCACAAATGTCCCATGGAGATTTTCTTAAGCTTGACTTTAGAAAATGAAGTATTTTAACTCTGTAAGATGTATGATGTGTTCTTGTCTACCAAAAGTCTCAGCATAGAGGGAAACATTTACTGTGTTGCATTTTGTGCATATTTACATAAATAGGATTTAGAGCAATTGATCATAAAGTATCTGTTCCAGTGCTAGCTGTAGTTTTATCCTACATTTCAAAAATAAGAATATTTAGTCCAGTTATAGGACTATATATGATATTTACGAATCAGTAAAAATCAACTTTAGCCATAATTTAGATGATAATTTATATTTTGATGTATATTATCAGCAAAGGCATTTTGGAATTAGCAGACTGTGATGTACTATATATCCTTACAGATATGCAGTGAGCTACTTTGAAGATGTGGACAAAACCAAAATTATTTGTTTTGATGGAGAATGTACAATAGAAAGAGTCCTATATATGCAATGAAATACCATCTTTTACTAACATCCCCCTGCGCCTTAAGCACATGTCTGCCTTTGTATCACAGGAAGCCTTGCAAAATGAAATGCAACAAGGATGTATGGACATTATGAATCCCTCCAAAGAGTGTGGCCAAGGCCTCCCAGCAGCTTAGTGGCAGCGCTGGCAATGAAGGCCTTGCTGAACCCTGAGTCCAGGGGAACAACCCATGGGAGCCACCTCGCCTGGAGGAGGTGGTGCCCCAGAACCACTGCGTCCATGCATGGTCTGGATTGTGAAATCGTTGCTGCTTTTCAGCTTTAAAATAACAGGTAAGGCAAAGTGAATATGACAGGGTAGTTCATCTGAGAAATTCTGACAAGAGCTCCTGTACGCAAGCGAAGCAGAAGCACTTTCTGGCATGGTCAGAACTTCAAGACTGAATTGCTGTTTTAGTAATCATCGGTTCCCCTTCGCTGTCATGTGTGTTTAATATACTGCATGGCAGAGACTTATGAACAAGTTTTATAAGCTTGCAATAAAAATGTAAGAATTGCTGTATTAAATTATTTAAGTTGTAAACCATTGTGAAAAGCAGAAGAAGTTATACGGACGTGGAGGCAGAAAAAGAATATTATGATGAAGTATAAAATACATTGTGCTGATTTCTACTGAGTTTTTGCCCAGTTTAGCATATTGTAAATCTTCAGTAGGCCCAAAGAGTGAAAGTGTGAGTAGGTTTTGCTAAAGGATTTTGGCAAGTAGTTTAAGAAAAATGGAGTTAAAGTAAGATTTAGAATTTACAAACAAATCAGCAGAAATGTGGCAGCAAATAAAAATACCTAAGAGGTCGAAAGAGTTGAGAGTAGGGACAAAGCTAAGGATTGATGGATATAAAACTTCCTGATTTTCCCTAAGAGAAAGCTAGAATTCTGAAATAGTGAACAACTAAAAATATATTTGAAGTAGTTTATTGCTTTAAAACGTTTTTGCTTTATTATTTACAGAAAAGAAAAATGACAGTAACTTAAAATCTGGCTATAGATCCAAGTACTGTGTGAAAATGCTACGTTTACCTAAACTAGTTGCTAAAATTACAGCACAGGAGAGGACAAATATATTTAGCATGAGATACTGACGTGATAAGATGTAGTTAGTGTTCCTTTCTTTGCTTCTTTGGTCTTGGTAAGTCAAAAATGAAACCGGCCAGGTTATTAATAGACAACAGCAAACCTTAAGCACCTTCCTGTTCCACTTTTTCATCCTACCGAATCCTTCAGGGCTTTAATGACCCCACATGCTTTTGCAGAAGATTGTAGATGAGTTTGCCCTCCAAATGATATAGTGAAAATAGAGCTAGGCTGAGCAAGTTTTATGACCTTACCCTCTATCCACATATGCTTCCACAAAAGGCGGAAAGTGAATGAATCTTTCTGCCAATGGTGCAATTGAAAAACAACCTTGGAAGTGAAACTTTAGTTGAATGAGTCTGTCTTTTTTAATGTACTGTAGAAAATACTGATAAGACTATGACAGTGTTGATATTCTGGGAGAACAGTGCCTCTCTCTGAACAGATTTGATAGCGCTCCGTCTCCTGTCCTTCTTACTACCATATTCTGCAGTGCAGAGGGTATGATATTCCCTGACAAGTTAAGGCCCATGGCATAAAGTATCAATGTTGACCAAAGAAAGGACTGTGTGGGCATCTTTACTTTACTTTAAAACTGACATCCCTTCTTGGACAATTTATTTCCCTCTAGCAGTACTGCAACATTGTTAAAAAACAGATCTCATACCACCGATCACATCTTTTCAGAAGTAGGTATGAGGAGACATCAAAATCACTTTTCCCTGTGCCTTATAGGCTGCCCTTCTGTTTGTGGGAAAGATAAAGGTCACCTTTCCATCATTCACACTTCATGTTTCTTAAAAGTGATTAAAGCATCACATCCGTTTTCTTTCTGAGCATTTTTGGTTTCATTAACCCAGTGTCTGAGCTATCATGGTTTTTCGTGGAGATGTGGCCTAAGGATTTCCTGGGACTGGGATTTTAACTTCCAGAGACAGTCCAGGCAAAGCGACACTTCGGTGCATGGTCATGGTGCTGATGGTGCTGTGCCCTCAAAAGGAAGAATAGGCTTATAATGGGTCAGATCCTGGCCTTTCCACAGATTTTCACAAATCACATATAATTTTAACAATTGTCTGTGCCTATCTGTCTTTGCCTTTTGGTGTTTTGGGTGTTTTTATGTTGATGGTAAGCTCTTGATGGCAGACCTTGTCTGCTGCTTCATGTTTGTGCACTGCCTGATGAAATGGCACATGAGACTTGCTGAAGATTTTTCTAAATGATGCTATTCATAACTCCGAGTTAGAGCAAAAATTAATTTCCAGCTTATATCAGTATGTGGCCAAGTTTCAGGCCTTTTTCTTTCATTTTGCTGTCAAATGATACAGTTGCATAGTTCTGCAAGTCTTCTGTTCCCAAATCTGGAATGAACTCTGAGTTCCTACTACAGAAGAACTAGCAGGGAGGTTTATTTGTCTTCTTGGGAGGCCTTGAAGAGGAACAAAAGATTTTCATCCACTTTTCATCCTCTACTGTGGGAAGTAAGAGGGTACTCATATCCGAATGTTTCCTGTACCAGATAAAAAATCCAATTAATGTAAATCTGCCAGATTGGAAGGGAGTAACTGTGGGCCTATCAAAAGCGTGAACTGTGGGGTGGAGCATCAGCAACGTCCAGTGTTTCCTGCCTAGAACAGTAGCTGGGTTTTGTTGTGAGTCCAATATTTACTCCAACTGATTTCACATAAGATGTCAGATACTGTAGTATATAAATAGGAATTAATTTTTAGTCACTTGTAGACTCATTTAAGATGAATTCAGTGACCTCATGATGAAAGGCAGTGAATGCCATGACCATCCTTTATCTTTCGTTCCTGGCAGCTTTGATTAAACTGTATATGAAGTCAGACCTGGATCAATATGAATGACCTGCATTGACCTAATAATGTATTTAAGATGTTCTAGTGCTTTCTTATCTGGTTTTGTTGCAATACGTTGTTTACATTAGTGCAGCAGATTGATTTGAAGTTTCAGAGCTCATTATAACAGTAAACATCTAGAAATAACCTCACTAGTTTGCACATGATACTATATATAAATATGTAATATACTCTGCCAGCTCCTCAGCAGGTGTAAATTAGCATATCTACAACTTACAACGGTTAAGAATATGGCCTAGCAACTGAAAATGCTTATTCCACCAGCATTATTTTAAACAGTCACAGCTTAATTTGATATAGAGCATGCAACATATGATCTTCTCTGTGCCCAATCTAAAGATTTTTTTTCACAAAATCTTTCTGGAAACCTTTTCAATTATTTGCAGGCTAAACTCTCCCACTAGTTGATGGGTGCAGCATTCACCAGTTATGCAAGCATTGCTTCGTGGTTAGTTGTAGCCTTTTGGATACACTGAGTCCAATGAGGTATTTCTTAAACCCGTAGGTTTTAGAAACTATTTAGCAGAGCTGAATAGACGAATAAATGTGGAAGTTGTACCAAACATATCAGTTGGGGATGTCAAAGCACTTAACAAACATTGTTACAACTGAGTCCATGTGTAACCACTGAAGGACATATTTGCTTCAGTATGTCTCATGACAGCTTCTTAAAAAATATACTTAAGTGAATTTAACACTTGTGAAAGGTGCCAGATTGACAGCCCCAGAGATAAAAGTTCCTGAATTACCAGCAGGCGCAGCCGAGCTTCCCACACAGAGAGCCCCTCCGCATTCCCAGCCTCACCTGGGGGGCAGAGCTGCCAACTGTCCTACCGCTCGCGAACGTGCGCCCGCCACCCCGGGACCGCGGGGCACGAGCTGCCTGTGGAGCCACCTCGGCGCGGAGCGGCACGTGTCATCAGTGCTGCACAGGTGCTGTTGCAGTTGATCATTTTCACACCAAGTTTCAATTAAGCTAAGAAAAAAAAACTCTCTAGGAAGTGCATGTTTTTCTGTTGCTGCGTAGGGAGAAAGTGTACGTGAGCCTCTAGTGAGTCCTGCCGCTTTGTGTGTCTGCACAGATACATTCAGGTTGCTCTGTGAGCAGGCGAGTGCTTACAAATACCAACAAGTGTGTTCTTAGATGTCTCTTGAAATACTGGTCCCTACTTTGCAATAATCTGCCACCATTCATGACTCATTCCCACATCATATCATTATACCCTGTCCTCCCCAGAGATGTTGAGCACAGCTGGCCTGCAAACTCAATAACCATCCACCCCTTAAGGAGATGGAGAATTATATGGCTGTAAGATAGTAGAGAGAGCAAATAGGCTTGTGATCTTTGCACTCTGCCATGGCTTTAGAAAACCCACAAGTTCTTCCCTCAGCAGTTGCACTCAGGAAGTTCAGCCCTCCCTTCTCTTGAAAAATGTAATTAGACCTATCCCAATGCGAGCACTGGAAGGGCATGTTTAAGTGTTTCTTTATTTAGTATAGAAGGTTAATGACATTTTCAGCAAAAGGGCACATTTATAACCTTGCATAGGCTGGTTCTCAACCTGTATATAGGACACTGCTAAAAATGGAACAGTGGGAAACAAAGCAAGGAGTTTTCCTGCTGTGCTGCTTTTTTCTAAACTATAGCCAGTAGCTTGAAAGAATTACTATGGCACTAAATCTTAATTCTTTCTACTGAGAATTAACCATAACTAATATGCTGAAGAGCTCAGCAACATTTGTTTATCTTTAAAAGAGTCACATTTCTTTCCATGGTTTGCCACTGATGTGCTTGATAAAATGCCTGATTTGACTGGTGCTATGTGCTTTGGAAGGTAACATCTGTGTATAGAGAGAGCTGGGTAGGATAGGAAAGACAGTTGAAAATGAAATTTTAACTGATATAAATACTGGTATAGGAAAATCTCATTTGGTAATTATGGCTGCTGATTTGCTTATTGCACTCCTGGTCTGTCTGTCAGTGCTGTGGTGCAGTGCAGCTTTCAGAAGGCCTTCAAACTGAGCAGAAGTTTAGACACTTGGGAGGAAGTTTGGGAGATACTCTTTTAGGATATTCATGAACAGTTAGAATATTTTACCTTAGCCAGCTTCAGTTATTCTCCTTGCAGGAAAATATAGCTTTAAAATAGAGTTGGTTAACCATTTTTGGTCTTTTTATCTAATCCTTCACAGGTTTGTTCTCTTTAGTTCATTGTGTTGTGTTTTGTCTAGCCTAGTCTCAAATATCCAATGTAGCTGAGTATAATCTTCCAGATGCTGTGTCAGCTTTTGTTTTGAGTTGGGTTTTATGTCTCTTTTTGCACAGTACTTGAATTGCATTTTTATTTTTTTCATTTCACTACAAAATTCCTAGTTTTACAATATGAGGTATAAACTCAACTTCAGTTTGCTATCCAACCCCCAGCTACTAAGAGGTTTCTTTTTCCCAAGCACATTTTTAAGACTTTTGAACCAGTAGCTGGCCTATTCGTTACTGTGACAATGGAAAAAAGGCAAAAGGATTTTCCTCCATGCTACCTGGGCCAATGGGGAGAAGTGTCATGGAATTTCTCTTGTAGAATGACAATGCCCCCTCCTAGAAAATCACAGAGAAGGGGAATAGATGTTTAGCTGTTTTCTCCAAAATGTATGGAATACCTTATCACAGAGGACATTGTCTAGAAGTAGAAGTATCCTAACATTTAGCTGTCCCATATTGAAGCTCTAAGGATGTGTCTCAGTTTGTCAGTTTGAAAACTCTTTACAGGTGTGAAATACTATTTTTCCTTTTATTTAAGAAAAAAAAAGAAGATTAGAAATTCCATAGTAGAGAAAGAGAGAAAATCTTTGATGATCTGTGTTAAACAGAACTTCAGAAGAGTATAAAGGGGTTGGTTCACATCTATCCTCATGTAACTTGAATTACAGGGTTTAGTAAGTAAAGAAGATCATAAGCTAGATCTGCAGAATCCAGGAAGCTCTAATTAACACCCACAATGAGTAACTTTTCTGAAATAGATCTTTAAGCAAACTTTGCTCTGAAAACAAAACAAAGTATCCTGGCAGCTTGATAAAAGAGATGCACTGCCACGGCTGACAGGCCCATAATTGAACTTGCACTAAAAAATAACTTTTTGTCTACTAATTTTCTTTCAAATGCTAAAAAAGTGCTAAAACTTGCCTTGTTACTCAGCCAAATGACTCAGCTCTAGAAAAGCAAAGTTTCTGTAATGTGGATACCCTCTCTCAAGGAGCAAACCCTTCTTTCCTTCCCAACCACTCCTTCCTCAGCAAAGAGGAACAGCGAGAAGCTGGTGAGATGGGAGGGGACAGGTGACTTTCTGGTTCCCTCCAAGCTGGTCACCCCAGGGTGGATGCCCCTCTCCACTGCCTGCATGAAGACACTGCTAGACCAGCATTTTCAGGCTAGGGGCAGCTTCCAAAGGAGCCCCGCGAACAAACAGCACTAGCCATGAGATAGCTGCTCTTTACACCAGCTCTTTTTTTCTGTCAGAGACTTCCTTTGGTGAGTGTTCTGCCCTGGGAGGTGCTAGCCTGTTGTGTACATATCTGTGCCTACACCTCACAGGATTTTACCACCAGAAGGCAGCGAGTCCTACCAGTCTGGGTGCTGATAAACACATCCTTCCCAGGAGAGGTTGCAGGCTGAAACGTTTGCTGCTATGAGGGGAATAGGCAAACATTGGCATTAATGTTTCAAGTACAGGCTATATTTTCATCTGTTGTGTGGTTACTTGACAACATTTTAATTCTTACAACTAAAATCAGTTTGACGTGAGCAGCAAGAGGACTTCAGTTAGGAGAGAACTGCGCAGTATAGAAGAGTCCATAAATGCAAGGCAAATTCATTTTTATTTCTTAAAAAAACTATTGCTACTTATTTAACATAAAATGAAAGTTAATTTTGATTTTGATTTCAAATCAACCAAATGTTGATTTTGAAAGATGGGAAAGATTCTTTGCGCTGCTTGAGAAATCTTTGCTGCACACTGGATTTTCAAAGTTAGGTAGCCTGGAGCCTTAATATTTTTTGCTTTGCATGTTGTAGTTTCAAAGACAAACTTGGCGTTATCACAGGTTAAAATGAGTTTCACAGCCTTACCCAAATGCCAACTGTCTCCTTTTCTGTGGCAAGAAATTTCCCCTACAGGTCCAAGTAGTCAGTTAACTCTTGCTCAGAAAAAATCCCAGGCCAAATCATCACTGCCCTATTGTTATAAACAAGTAGTCAAAGGCTGTCTGTAACTGGCTGAAAACCTGAAGGACTAATTAATGACCTGAAGGGAAATTATTGCAGCAGCCTGAATGAACGACTGTTATTGTTCTGTTGTGTCTTCCACAGCACATTCTATCTCCAGCCTCCTATGTTTAATTATTGTCAAATTCAAAAATACAAAGGATTTCCCACCTGAAAAAAAAAAAAGACTGGCATCAAATTTTAGAATTTTAGAGGAATTTATAAAAACACAATAAATCTCTTTGGCCAATTTTCCCTGGACCTGATAGGTGCTTAGCCTTTTTCAATCTCTAACTTCTGTGCTTAGTTGTCAGAGTGGAAGCACTATTCTTCTCAAAACTTTGCTTCAGTTATTCCTATGGATAGAGAATCTTGAAAATTCAGTCTCTTTGCAGAAAATGGCCAACATGACTGACTTTGGAGAATATAATTAAGAATAAAGGATATTATGAAAAGCCAAAGTAGGAGTATGCGCAACACGTTTACATTTTTTTCATCTAAAATCTTAAATGTTAGAATCAAAGTTATAAGAAAAAATAACTATCATCTTTATATTGCAAAGAATATATTTTTATTTACTGGATTTGTTCTTATTTTTTACAAGAAGTTATTAACTGAAATAGAGTGAGTGAATTGTACTTGTTCTGTTTTAAAAACTGACATTTAACTACATTATTTTATATTACTGCTAAGTACAGGTTTGGAAGAAATCCTGAACTGATTTCTCTGGCACATAAGCCGCATAAGGGGCAGTAAAAACACTTACTTGTTTAAAAGCATTTTCCTAGCTATTGCTATAAACCACAGAAACAGTCAGTTGGATGTTTAAGAAAAGGGGACGAGGTCTCCAGTTCCTAATGCTTCACTTTTTCACTGCACTGCCTAATCATTTAAGGAAGATGCTTGTTCCAGACAGTTTTAATTAAACTATACTGTGAAACTGTATATAGATCAATGGAAATGATCCATAACAACAGGCTAATCATGTATTTAACAGTGTTGAGTCCAGTTCAATCACCTTCTACCATATCTGTGGCTTCACATTCATGTGGCAGAGCCTTGAATGTGTACGTGTATTTTTTAATCCATTCCATTAGTGGCCATATGCTTTGGCTTCAAGGGAGACAAGAACTGTCTGCAATCTGCCAGGGATTTAGGGACATCAATAATTTGTGAATAGTCATGTTGGTACCGGTCGAAGGGTTAAGTGCTCTGCACACCAGGGGCACATCTTTGGGGACTGGAACTCTTAGTCAACTGTTAGGAAGCAGATCCCCTGTGACGCATCTTTTCCAAGGACACGCTGCATGTCACATCCGTGCAGCTGAAGCAATGGGGAGCTTTATTAGCTCAGGGATTTAAAGACTTGCTCTAAGCGATGCAACAATATCTTTTGGTTAAAAAAGAAGGAAATATAGCAGTTGTAATATCTTTTTTTTTTAATTTGCTAGGCTAAATGTAATCTTTCTTTTTGTTACCACTTTTCATTATGGACTATTAAATTACTCCCCACCTGCAAATAGCCAGTGGAACAACGTATGTCAGCAATACTTAGGGCCTGATTTTGCCAGAGTGCAGGTGTGTTGTGTAGCCTCACAGAGGTGAGGAGACACTACTAAAGTCAATGAAAACATAGATGTAATAAATGTTTCCTTAGTGATTTGCAGTGACCCTATAAAAGCTTCCAGGACGTTGTTCTATCTACTAAATATGAAAAGCACCATTAGAAAGAATAGCTTATGATTTTAAATTGTGACCTGTTCTGTGGAGGGACTCTTAGGTCGGCATGGAGGATCACTGTACCTATCGATCTCATTATTACCATGTTCTGTAAAGGGAATGGCAGGAATAAATAATATTGCCAGAAGTTTTAGTGTGAGAGGGAAAGGCTGTTAATAATTTTTGTTCATTCTAGATCGTCATTCTCTTCATCTCCACATGCTTCTCTCTGCTATGCCCAGTGCAAGAGAAAAAAATCATAGCAGTGGAGACTGGCACTGAGTATGAATCCCTTGCCACATGACTGAAACCTCTCCAGTGGGGAGCAGAACTCTGCATCCTATGAAGCTTCCTTGCTTTAGGCAAATTTCAGATAGTCGTAATAATTAATGCTGACAGACATTAGAAATGAAAGCACACCCAAAACAGAGCGCATCTTTGCTGCGCCCTACTCAGCTTTTTCTGTTTGTGTTTTAAGGAGTATTATGTATGAGGGCCCTTGAAATGATTTTTAGAGTGGTCCTAGTCCCACTTGGCTCCTGTTGGAGGTCTATCCAGGAATTGCTATCACAGTACCCCCAGCTGCATCCTTTGCATGTCAGATCAGATGGAAGATCAACTCTTAGAGGATGGCAAACAATTTCCATAAGTAATAGGTAGGAAAGACATATTTGAAATCTTGAGCATATTTAAACAACGAAATACCTCAAAAAAATCTGCTGTTAACTCAGACACTTGTTTATCTAAAAGTGTAATTTGCAGAAGCAAAAAAAAAAAAAAAGTGTCTTTATTAGTGTCACATAGTCAAACATGGGCAATTAGCAATGGAGGATTTAGAGGAATAACTCACATTTTATTTATAGCAGATAAAGGATATGCCTGTCAATTTTTGCACTGTATCAGCTGTGATTACACAGTCTGACACAGATTTACTAATTGTGCATTGTCTTCTGTGATATCTTGGAGTGCAATTTTAGTTTTTCAGATAATCCAGTCTCCTTTCTTGAAATGAAATCTGAGTGAGCAGTCTCTTATCTGCAAGTTGTAACATGTATAACAATGTAGATCTAAAGCAGAATGTTTTCACATGAAACTATTTGATTTACATGTATAATAAAACATTTAGAGGTGTATGCCCCAGATTTTTATCCATATTTCAGTCATACTTCTAGGCTTTGCTGCCGCAGTTTGTTCTTGCAGTAGAAAAGGTGGTGGTCTTCTAGCAGGGAGGCTCTTTCTGCCTGTCAGGTCTAGCAGGGAATGCTCAGATGTAAAGATTTATGACTATTTTGCCAAAAAGCAAAAGAATACAGTTTAATTTCCAGATAGCCTTATTTTCAAATTTTCTTTTGAAAATAATGCCTGTCCTTATTATTTAGCACCATTTCATAGCTTTCAAGTCTGCGAAAAAAGTTAAAGATAGAAATTTTCACAGTTTCTAATAGATGAAAATGGAATGCAGTTTTAATTGGGTGTAATTGGTGATTTTTGAGGTGAAATAGTCTTACCCACTTCCACCTACTGCCTACTGAGCCAGCATAACTGTGAAATACCCTGAAACCAAAGCTGAGAATGAAAATATCAGCTGAGGCTTAGTTAGTCACTGCCGAATGTGTGAGCTGCATAGACAGAGTTGCTTATCACCCAGAACATGAAGTCCTCTGACCTCTGAGGTGACTATTGATCTTAGGCTCACCTCTGTCTGTTCTCATCCCTCATGTCAGTGATGTTAATACAAAATAACAGAATTTCAGGAGACTGCTACTGGTTTTGCAGTGTTTCATAGGTAACATTTCCATTACTACATGAATCCTTGCTCCTGCTCGTGAGTAGCAACAGAACAGTGCTAGCCTCTGTAAATACAATAGCAAATTTCCTCTTTTATCCTATATGAGATAACACTTTGCCTGAACTGCATATTCACAGTTTCACAGGCAGGGAGGCAAAAAAAAATCTTTGACACTTTTCAAGTTCTGCCCTCTTTACACCCGCTCTAGCCAAGAATGCTTAGTGTTATAAGGAATTGCTATCATCACAGAAGCTACAGACAGAAATAACTTATCAAAACCAGAATCACACAGCCCATTCCCTATCATTAGGAACGTCTCTTTAAAGGATTATTTAGAGACCTTTCTCCAGTCTTCTCTAAAAAGATTCTTTGTAGATTTGCAGCATATCCATTGGGATTGTGACATGTCCAGGAATATTTTAATGCCCATTTTAATTTTTCTTTCTTTAATTTTCTTCCATTATTCTCCCAGTTAGATCTTCTCCATTACCAATTCTCTTCCCATAATGAACTGGAAATTTGTAAACTTCTGTCACATAATATAGTCCCTTTAGAGCCATCAGTAACTACACTGCATGTCTTTTGTAGTTTGATTCCCCCTACAAATTTAGATACATAGATAGGATAGAACATACATGTATGTTGCTATCCCTGGACTCCCTCCATTATATCTTCAAAGCAGCCTATTTCTACTGATTGCAAATGGATATTATGTTCACAATGTTTTTTAAAATATCCCATTTTAACTTTGATACATTGATGTATCTCAGTGAGACCTGAGAGCAGGTTTTCACTTGTAGACAGCTCTATGCAGCTAAAGCATCCAAATATCAAAGACTACAAAGTACTGAATTTTAACTGCTATTTATTATCTGTACTAAGATTAATGCCAATTGTATCAGCAGCATTAATCCTTAGCTATCTTTACTACCTGCATTCTATCTTTACATGCAGTTTGTGTTTCTGTAGTAAGAAATGAGCCACTCACTCAAAGTTGAGCATTTATGCTTAATGTGCATTTAACTTAACTCAGTTTTGTTGAACCAAGCAGCATGTAAAGTTCATCTCAGATTGGCCGGTTAGGAGGGGGAAGCTTATGCTGATTCTTTCTACACAAACTAATAATAATAATATAAATGTGACTCCATTCGACTTTTCAGAAACATACTCAGAAATGGCACAATTTTTAGCTAGAAAATGAGTTTTCAGTGAGGCAAAAGGGGATTCATGAATTGTTCTGTGTCTATTTCAGGACTGCAAGAATATCTTGAACAACATTTGGGCAAGAAGACGCCAGCTCTGATTTTAGTACCGGTGGTGGATTTACCTGGAAAGGAAATCATGCATGTAACATCCTGGCTAAGCTAGTAGTTTAAAAGAAATAAATTACTATCAAAACACAAATTCCATCCAGCAGAGGGCAAAGAAAATAACTGTTCATAACTGTGTTGTAAACTGTCTTTAAGCTACACTGTTGGAATTAAGTTAGAAAGTCATTTCTAGCTTGTTAATGATGCCTCATGATATGTTACCAAGTCAACTTTGTATGAATAAAGGTGTTTCTAATAACATGCTTTTTTCTCCCTTATTTTTAGATGGTCTATGGTAATATCACATGTCTTTGGGAGATGATATTTGCTCTGATCCCATCAGGTTTTTGTTTGATGTATTTAGGTCTGGTGACACATTAATCTTTTGATTTTCTGATCTTCTGATGAAAACTTCTGTAACTTCTGATCTTTTGGATGGAGGTGAAATCTTCAGCTCCAATACTGTTTTAAAGCCTTGTTTGCTCTCACCTTGATAGTGAATTCTCTGACTTCAGACCAACTCCTGAAGGCCTCAACTTTACCCTTTTCTCTTCTTTTTTTTTTTTTTTTTTCCACTGAGTAAAACTTTTTCACAGGAACACCGAGAATGCACACATTAGCAAAGTGAATAATTGAGCTGATGGTCAGGATTTGCCATGTTGCTTTCCGATGCAATAGTGAGTACCCTTATGCTTTATATCTGGTAGAGAACTCTTATTTCAGAGCTAGCAGGATCCCCTGAGGTTTCAGTCTTCCCTGGAAAATCAACAAGAGTTTTACCACTGCTTTCATTAAAGCAGGCTCAGAGACAGAGGTGAAACCCTATTGACTTCATTGCAACTGATATGTTACTCATAACATGGTAGAACATGGTACTCATAACAGGAAAGAAAGCCTCACGGACGTAGCTTGAGGCAGTAAGACAGTGCAGAGAATTCTCATTTTCAGGCAAAGACTATAAAATTAAACCTTGAAGAAAGAGTATCAAACTTCTGCCCATGTTCTATATGTGTATATTCTCTTCAGTTCTTTTTCAGTGTGTGAGCATTGGAGCTGCATAACCAGTACTCCAGCTGGCCCTCTCTGATGCCAGCATATATCTGAGATAACTCCACAAAAGTCAGCGGAATGACAGCAAGTTTACATTGGGGTGACTGAGAGGTGAATTTAGCACTACAGCTTCATTTTCTTCCCCACTACCAGATATGCATTTGGCAGCTGATACAAACCCAGCAACTAAAGAGGATCTTCTTCTGCTAGATGCTTTGCATTTCCAGGATATTATGCTGAATATACTGATTATTACCTGAAAATCAGACTGCTTAATGTCACTGTTCCTTGCCTTTACATCAAGGGATGTTGCAGAGCTACCACCCATTTTAGTAACATTTTTTTGTCATAATTATATAAATATGTTTTAGAAGAGGGAGAAGGCACAGAACTTCTTATATAACAGTGTATAAATATATGTATAAATTAAATCATTTTAAGAAAAACAAAAATAATCATTCAGCATCATTTTTAGTTTAGACTTAACACATCAGATCACAATTATTTCCCATGATCAAAAAATAACTGTTTAATATCTGAATGTGCCTATTCTATTTGAAATACGGCATTTGTCCATCTTTTAGAAGGCTAAATCATTTTCTTGCCTCTCTGAAAATACCAGTGCTTTATTTGTTTCAATGTGAGGTTCATACAAAGCAGAGGCTGGACTGATAAAAAATTAGAGAAGGAAAAAATACTTTTTAAAGATAAAGAGAGTAATGAAACATAATTTTTTGTAGACACATGTGGAAGACAAATAGATGGCATAAGTCTAACTATCTATGTCTACTATAGCAGTCTCCTTTTCATAGAGAGTTTAGAAAAGCAATTCATAGATAGTCATGTTAACTGCGCCATATATTTTCAGATGGCAGGATATTTGTTCTTAATGAAATCTGCTTTTCTTGCAGGTTTCGTGCCTTGAACTAACCTCTTTTTTTTCCAGTGTGGTTACACTGAAAAAAGGTGACAATATGTTAGTGTCGAAATGGTCAGTCGTGTTTTTTTCTTCTGGACGGAAAAAATATCCTTTTCTTTTCTTGAGACAACTAGAATCCCAACAGGTTTACGTGGTGAACAGCTGACTTCTCCTCAAAAGGCTTCATAGGGCCTAAAAATATTGTGAGTAACTAAACCTAGAAGCTGAGTTTGCTGAGTTTTAAGTGTGAATGTGTCAATTTGTTCAATGTTGATATGCCAGGTAGATGAGTAAAATGCTGCTCCGTATAGAGACCTAATGACTTTTATAACAGAAAGAAATGTCTTAATACCTTTTTATCTGCTTTATGCTGCGGTACTTCCAACATAATTGCCTGGCCTTGCTATGAATAAGTTGTTTCATTGAGTGCTTTTTCAGTTTCTTTGTGCCTGAAGAGGGGAGAAGGAAAGATGGGTACACAGACACATACGTGTTTTATGGCAAGAAGGGAAAATAGGTAATGTTTAAAATCAGCTAATATGTGTTGGGTTTTTTTTTGTGATTAAGACTGCTGAGCATTTACCTAGACAGGTGCTAATCTTCGAAGTGTAAATTCATATCCTATGATACAGCTTTGGTTTTGAGAAAAAGAAAATACAAATTCTTTTGTTTCTTTGATCTTTGCTAAGCCTGCAGAGAAATGTTTTGTATATATGTTATGACACAAAAAGTGTGTTAATCTAGATTCCAGCACCCAAAAATACTGGAAAGCCATGTAAAACTTGGGAAAAAATGTCATTTAAAATGTAAACCATAGTTTTGATTGCTCCTTTCTCTGCTGTAACAAGTGTTTGAATATGGTGTTAGAATATGACTTTTATGGCTTTTTTTCCCCCAAAAGAATCTCTTTCTTGTTAAAGATCTCTGTGTGAAATTGTCTTTTACCTCTTTTAAAAATCTCAATATATCATTTTTTTTAATTGCTTGAAAGCTTGTTATAGTGATCTGACTAAACAGGACTGCAAGGCAAAAACTGATTTAATAACTTTGTGTTTTACTCATTTCAAAACCTGGTAATGGCTACAGTACTAGTGAGCCTTGGCAATGCACATGGCTAAGCTGCCATAAAGCCACCAGAGCTCATCTTCCTAAATAGGTTTAAAAATGACATTGAGATATTTTAAGCAGACAGTATTTAATTTTTTTTTCCTTGCAAGTTTTATAGTGAGGTGATTCAGGAGCTGATTTGTTACACCAGATAGCTTTGGTGCATCTTTCCTCTTAGCTTTCAGAAATCCAGCAGGCGCTGGAAGCAGAAGGTCTCCTGAGTATTAGAGAGGTGATGTGAAGCAGCTATTCTCCTTCAAGGACATTCTGCTCAATCCATTATCTCCTGTCTATGTGCAGTAGTCTAGTCCATCAAAATACAGTGATTGAATAAAACTTTTATTTCAAATAAATGAATGCATTGATTTAATAAAAGCTTTATGCTATATGGTATAATAGTTCTCCAAATGAGCACTGAAATCCTAAAACAGAAACTTTTCATGTGTCCAAGTTAAATCTTTGTCACTGCTTTCGGAATGGGCTTGCTGAAGCAAACACAGTTTATACTGCGTGTTAAAGTAAAACTACCCTGATCTCTCTGAGTGCTAACTGGCACTTATCATTTAAGTAACCTGCTTTTACTATTATAAATATGTCTGGCATTGGGAATACGTATTAAGAATACTTGACAATTTACTAATTTATGATGTCTTCAGTTGTATTTTAATATTTTTGGCAAGCCAGGCTGTGTTGATGTATTAGCCAAGCATTCAAAATGCAGACTTGAGAGCTTGATTTTTTTTCAACTTTCATCTGAACACTGAATATTTTTGACATATTTTAAATTTTAATTTTAAAAACCAGACTGGGTACCTGTGAACTGAACCCGTATGTTACATGCAAGTGCCCTTTTACTCATGACTCACTGCTCACAATTTCTTGGCTTCAACTTTTGTTGGATTAATTCATGGATAGGTTTTGCCTGTGGTTTGCCTTTCTCATTTTTAGTGCACTATCTCCTTTTTCCTTATACTCCCAAAGAGGCTGTTTGTTCAGAGTATTCGTTTTCCAGTATATGTCGCTGGTAACAGTCTCCTTGCCATTGTCCTGATTTTCCCCTTCTTTGAGATATGTCTGCTCATCCTGCATTTTCTGTCACGTTGCTATTGACTCACTTGATTCTAAAGCATTTTGAAATAGTTTGCATAATTTGGCAAGGCTTGTTCACAATTAAAACAGGATGTGCTCAAGCCCACCTGGATGCCACCTGTGCCGTGTGCTCTGGGTGTCCCTGCTTGAGCAGGAGGTTGGACTAGATGATCTCTAGTGATTCTCATTCTCATTCCAACCTCAACCATTCTGTGATTCTGTGACAACAGGTCATATCTCACTTGTTTCCCCAGTTTTCAGAAAGTTTAAACTGAATGAGAAGTGAAAATGGTGCTGCAGTGGAAACCATAGTGAATGGGATCCCAGGTACCAGTTTGCCTGTGTTCAATCTGGGAAGCTTTTCTCCCGACACGCTACCTGCAGCAGTCACGGGTAACACATATAACACATGTAGAAACATTAATGTCACGGTTTACAGCAAGCGTCATCCCAGATGATCCCCAAGCACTTCACATGTGCAAGATGTAACATTTTCCTGGGCCATCGCCAGGGCCCCTCCAGCCCTCTGTGTGACATGAACAGGGATGAGTCTCTGCGGGTAAGTGCCTGGAGGAATCACCTCTCTGCCCCCCACAGCAGAGAATCACAATTAGTCCTTTTACTTTCTGCTGCTTCCACTGAAGAAGGAGGAAAATCCACTAGTGGAGGGGGCTGATCCCTCCAGGCTCTGCCAGGCAGGAGTTTTCATTGACCTACAATTCCTGTTATTGGCAACTGTTGATGGTTCTCAATGCTCGCGCATCCATACAATATTCCTGAGCACACCACATACTGCCAGGTCCCTACTTTAAAAGACATTGCTTCTTTGAGCCTGATGTTGTCAAGCTGTGATGTTGAATTAGGGCTTTAGGTTCCTTCATGATGAATACGGCCTCAGCTCCTCTTTTTGGCAGCGGCAGCAGCCTTGGTAGCAGCTTATTTTGCAGTTTGCAGAGAATAGGGGGCCATAAGGAAAAATTACATTTCTCAGATGTAGGATTTCTCTCGATGCGACAAAGTTCAGGCCTACTCCCACACAGCTCCAACCAGTCTGCAGGGAGACCCAGATACATGCAAATGTGGCATCTTTTGTAACTGAACCAGATTCCCGCAGTTCCAGAGCTGGATCTGCTAAGGTTCAAAGGAGGAGGTGTTAAATGGTAAGAAATAATAGAAAGGGAACCCAAGAAAGAAGTCAGTGCCAAAAGAATAGTATTAGTAGGAATCAGACGGAAAAGCAAGCTAAAAATGTAAACAAAAGGGATGGGGAACTAAGGGGACTTTTCTCTATTTGTAGGATGGACTTTGGCTGATCTTCTCACTACTACTAGCTGTAACTATAGGTTAACATATGAAAAACTGCTAGAAACAAGCAGAAATCCAGAAATGCATCTAAAAACATATCTCTAATTCTTTCAACAAGGTATCAAATGCAGACTGCTCAGAGCCCTGCAGCAACATGCTTTGCTTGGGCTTCTGAGTATGAGGGTGCCCAGAAGGAGGGTCAGAGGCCAGAGGAGCCGCCACTTCCGAGCACGGCAAGGGGACATTTCTCCGGGGTCCGGCCAGGGACACTGCAGCTCACGGGTCAGTGTGAGACCCGCAGCCCATGGACATGGCCCTGCTCGGGGCTCCTCCTTCCTCCTAGCTCTGTCCTGCACCAAAATCCTGATCCAAGATTTCTGCTTCATTGTTATGGATCCCATTTATAGCTAGAAGACTATTTAAATACCAAAAGTCAGAATATGCGGTATTGCCACTCAGATTAGGCAAGCCAAATGTGATTTTCTTCATACTGCAATCCCCAATGCAGACAAAAAGCTTTCTCAGGTTGAGATCCTGCCACTCACGTAATTATTTAGAGAACGACAGCTCCACTACTTCAGCTCCAGCACTTCAGAAGAGGAATGGAAACATTAGGAAAAGTTTCTTCTTTGATGTAGAATATGCTGCCACTTTTTTGTTATTAAAATAGGAGCTAACTTTAAATAAATAAAATTTTGCCTGGAGGCTTCTGAAAACTAATGTTGTGTTTTGACAGTGTCATTTTTCTGATTCCTGAAAGCATTATGTGAGTTAACTTAGGACTTCATCATGATTTTTCTTCAGTGCTACATACAGTAAATTATTATTTCAGCTCTGGGTTTTATTTGATTTCTCTCTCAGTCACACGCTCACGTAGTCCCACCACGGTGCAACTTTCTCATTTGGCAGGTACTCCCCAATGCTGTTTTGTCCCCCTTTTAAGCACAGGTGGATATCAGCACCCAGCAGAGGAAGAGAAGGAGAGATTGCAGTAAAAGGGAGGCAGGTATCACTATTTATTTTGAGCAAAATGGATGAAAAGCAGTTACCTTTTGAAGTCTTTGAAAAAGAAAAGAAACTAAGGAAATGAAGAAAAGTCACACACACACATAAAAAAAAGTGAGAGAAGAATATTATGAAAAGAAAAAGAAAAACCTACATTCACAGAATGTGCAATTTGTATGTAATGCCTCTTTAATTGGGCTTGTAGGTTTTATATCCTTTAAATTCATGCCTTGCTATAAAGAATATTGATGTAAGAATAATATAGGACTTTCAAAAGAAGCAGACAGTGTTCAAATAACAGCTGATTTGAGACCCCAGTCTTTGATGATAATTTATGGCCCTCTTTAAAAAAAGCAAAGATTCTTTTAGGTGAATGCTCAACTAGAAAACTCAAATAATGTGTGCTTAGTGAGAGAAAAAAGATTGCTAACTGCACAATGTGTCTTACAGCATAAAGTGCGACCCTAAAATTGCACGTTGTTGAGCATTCTTAATGTGCTGTGAGCAATTTCATACACTGTATTTCAAACGCTGAGTGCACACTCTAATATATACATATATCAAGGGTGGTCAAACTTTTTGATATGTGTCACAAAGTGATTTCAAAGGTATACGCAGAGCTGGCCAAAGGCCTTCAATTACACTTTGCAACAACTATTAGAGTTTGAAATTTGTATTTATGTCCTATTAAAATAAAAATAAAATACAGGGCTTTTGTGTGTGTGTGTGTGTGTGTGCGTGTGCGTGTGCGTGTGTGTGTGTGTGTGTGTTGGTAGTAGTGGTGGTATCTTTTTCCAGAAAGGAATCATTTCAAAGTGCTCATTTACTGATTGAAAAGGTCAGAATTTCTATTCATATATATATTTTTTTTCTTTTAGAAATGACTGGAAAGCTTTGGACCATGGAAACACTTCTGTTGCAGAGTTTGATTAAATTTTGTCTCTTAAAATATTGGACCAGGCAGCAAGCTTCTATTTAAAAGATTTTTTTCTTTCTGTGATTCTTTGAGACATGCTAATTCAAGAAAAAAATAGCCCTTAATGTCTAGTGTAAGTAGAGTTCATGGATGTGAACATAGGCCTGATGAATAACAGCTCTAAAATTCTCATGCTGGCATTCAACTTTGCTGTGGTCATATGTTGAATATTTACAACCTTCTCTTGTCTGTAGAATGAGGATAATAGTAATTGGTTAGTATTTTGTGAAGATTCTCTTGCAAGTATATAAAGGTTCTGCAAGTGTTATATGTTATTAGAAAGAAGAGCATACCCAGTGCTCTTTAGGCTCTTAATTGCTTAGCCGAGATAGTCCATTTTGAGTGCTGATTCAGCTGTCGAGTACAAAAGTTTTTTAAAGTATAGCCAACTTTGTTAGAGTTTTTTATGTGCTTTCTTGTGTACTGAGAAAGTTGCAGGATGGCACATGGATGTAATTGCTGGTGCAGGCTGATCCAGCAGCATGGAGCCCACACAGGCTAGTGTCTTCTCCCCATATGCAAAGTAACTATCCGGACCCTGTATCTATATGTTAGTCTCTGCAGTACACACGACATGCAGCAGGACATAGCTAAGGCATATCTTGGTTTTTGGAGCTACTATTCTTTCACAATTCCATCATTTTCGCTGTATCCTCAAAAACAACAAACACCATTTTTAGCAATACTGGGATTCTCAGGTGATCACTTCTTTACAGAAAATGGAGGTTGAGGAAATTATTTTATGTTTTTCATGCAATACTGTTGTGTGCCATTTTGCTCTTCAGTCTTGAAAAAAACTCTTTCATTTGTTACTCATTTGTTTCTCTGTCTTTTTTCTTCCTTCTGTGTCCCTGTTTATCCTTTAGGATTTTGTTCAGCCTATGTTCCAAAAAACCCAAAAGCCTGACATTAGCTTTTCTTTTGCCAGGTCACTTAGAAGACCTTAAATATCTGAGTTAGGATTAGGACCAAAACAGTAAATGACCAGGGACACAGAAAGAAGCTGAGCTTTGCCATTAGTCCCCTTTATTTTGGGTATATCCTGAAATGTAAACTGTGAACATCCGACAGCTTTTGGTCTGTCCTGAGGTGAGCAAGTCTTCCCTGCCCTTACTTGGGTTTTATTTCTCTTTCAAGCAATGCTACTCAGTACTGAAATATCTTCTGCTGCCTTTGCTAAATCTCAACCTTTTAGGTACATTTTTCAAAAGCATGTAAGTGGCCAGGAACATAATCCCAGGCCTGAGCCTCAGTGCAGCCCCCATGGAGGAGCTGGTTTCTGCTGAACCCCTGGCCTGTTTGCAGAGCACCGAGCGGCCAGTACAGGGAGCTGGCTCCCTGCTCAGTGTTAGGCCTGAGATTTCACATAAACATTACCTAGGCCACACACCTGGCAAGCTAAATTGCCAGGGGAAATCCCTGCCAAAATTCTTTTTAAGTATTCCCAAATAACGGCATTGCAAAGGACCTGATTTTTTTAATCTTGCACCTGAGCCTTGACGGAGATGAGGGAGGTTTTTACTACACAGCAGCACAGGGAGAGTTACAGCAGAGCCCAAGCAGGCTGGGGAAGAGGCTTTTCCTACCCCTCTCTTTTCCTGCTTTTCTGCCTCTCTCCCTGCCCTCAGAAGCCTGTGTTATTCTGGGTTTGTCCCGCGGGTTCCCTGAGCTCCAATTCTCCATGAATTCTCCTGCTGCATTCAGCGGGCAATGCTGCCGCCACACGGCCGAGCCTGGCTAGGCCTCGCCTTTCGCCTTTCTCTCCCAGCTCCCAGCAAATCCTGGGAAAAAGCTGCTGCTTGGAACTGAACGCACCGCCTTTGAGGTCAATATTATCTCCCAGTGTTGTGCAGGTGTTGTGCACTGGGATTTCTCTGTGGATGCAGAGATGCCTCCTAGAGGGGTGCCTAAGGTCCTGGAAATTAGTTCCCATAGTATTATTTGCAATATTGTACAAAAAAAAAAAAAAGGAGTACTGTATTAACTCCTGATTAATGTTTGAAACCTAGTGTACAGCAAAAAAACAGACTGTGACCTGTTCTTTGTGTCTGACTTTCTGTGCTGCAGATTTGTTTTTGTGTTACTTTTGTGTTTTGTGTTACTTTTTCACTCCTGGAACTGTAAATACAAGAACTGCAAATATATACAGGGGTCCACATATAATTTATCAACTAAGTGGGCAGGAGGGAGAAAGGTTGTAATGTGAACCATTGCCAAAAGGAATATTTAAATGTGTGTAGGAGAAGTCTGCTGCATCTTATACTTTCCTGAACCTTCTGCTGGTTGCTTTTTCATGCTACAGTATCTCCCATATGCTTCCTACACCCACTAACACACCCACCTACTCACACTCACAATTTACCAACATACTTTACATCTTTGCTGAATTAAAATCCACATCATCATTCAAATAAAATAAATAGACAGCTGTTTTCTTTATGAAAAGAAAAAAAGCATTTTCTGACCTGGCACTTGCAAAGCATTTGAAGGAAGCAGGCTGTGGAAGCTGCTTGTGTGCTAGCACATTGTGACACTGCACAGAAGGGCCAGGTTGGGACTTAGAGGCATCCTGGTGCACATAGGACCACTCAGATTTGGCAGAGGACACCTTCCCGGGGATATGCCTACTTTAAAAGGATTTAGAGGTATACAAACAAGAGCAGGTCATCCTCATCATCACTGAAATTCCCAAATGGGCAGTAGTATTTAAGGCAGCACTAACAGGCAGGGCATAGCAGAGCCTTAAAACAATCGGTAGCAAGAACTACTGAGGGAGACATTCAAGTTTCCATGTCTCAGGTCAAGGACAGTGCCATCTTTTTCAAAATTCATAGTCACCAATCTTTTTCTTGCATCACCCAGCTAAGCCACATTGCACCCTGCTCAAAACCCCGCCTGGAGAAGACTGTGCACCGTGTAACAGCCAACATACATGATGGGGCACACAAAAGCTGTGGTTTTGCCTGCATCTGAGCATAGGGCAGCCCAAAGCCCTCTCAAGAGCTGAAGCACAGCTGTACAAGAGCTGAGAAGGGGAAGGGAGCTATACAAGAGCCGTCTTGGTCGGCCTCCCCTACACTGCTCCCTTGTCCTCCTCTGTGCTAAGGAGCATTAGTATTCCTAGTATATAATCAGGACTCATGGAAAACGCATGATGTAGTTCTAGGGACTGTGGACTAAAACTTCCAGTAATGGCAAGTGTCAGCGTCTTTCTTGTGACTCTAGATCAGGCCACAAGTCAGAGTACAATGAGGAGCAATATCCAAAGTAATACATGATTCTGTTGTCTGCCTTAAGTGTCAAACACATTATTCATCCTTACCATTTTCAAGTTTAGGAGAGAAATTATGTGCCTCTATACATGTGCTTTTCCTTTACACTTTACATTTTCATGCCTTTTATACTTTATTTACAGACAGGAGAGGAGGAACAAACCCGTGGGATTAGTAAATGCCAGAATGTTATAACCACCCACAGGAAGAGACAGTTGTTGCCACAAGGAACTAATGATGTAAGAGAAGAGTTGGCAGCTGGAAGCAGAGGGGTGACAAAGGAACACTGTAAAATAATGTAGGGCATGATGGTAAGAGCTGGTTATGTTGTTGCTCAGCCATTGACAGAAATTGCAGAGGACTAGAAAACATATGTTTTTTAAAAAGAAAAAAAAATCATACTATACTTGTTACTGAAAGCTTATTTTCTTGAATTTATTTTGGCTATATTTTTCAAATACTTTGTAATAATTTGTCTTCCAGGAATGGGCCAATAGCTAATTACATAAATGAAAGAGAGAATGATTTCTCTCTCTGTGTCTGTCCTCTCTCTCTTTGATAGATCAAGCACAAACTTTTCAGCACAAAGGATTACTTGTGCCATAGTTCTGAGGTATGCTGTACCCGACCAGCATCAATACACACATTTGCTTAACAAAGCCTCCTTTTCACTGAGAGATACAGCACTGACACGGAGTTAATACTGTTTTAATACTGATTTAACAGAAAGAACTAATTCCCTAAAGTACATTAAAATTACTGATCAAAACCCCAGTTCAGGAAGCTATTTAGCATATGCCAAGTACTGATATTCGACTGTGTGCACTTAGCTTTACATATGTGGTTATACGTATTGACCAACTAGGGCCAGAGTGATCAAGGGCTAGGCCTCATATTGCTTTAGGATACTGCAAAGTACTTTATGAACTTTAGGATACTCAAAGAAGTAGATGGTTTCAGAGAAATCTTGGCCTTCCAAAGCAAAGGAGCCTTCAGCCTGTTGGTAAGACCCTTACTCATCCCGTGGAGGAGGTGAGTGCCCTGGCCTCGAAGCTGGAGGGCAGCAGGGCTGGCACCTACAGGTCAACTGCATCAGGATAGCCTGAAATGGTGTCGTTTGCCCAGACAAATTACCTACAGTCACCAAGAGCTCCAAAATGAAATTAGGCAGGAAGCCGAGAAAAGAGGAAGAGTAAGAAGAGAAGTAAATTAATAAAATTAATAAAAATGAAGAAAATGAGAGGAGAGCAAGGGAATGTGGGAAGAAGTAAGATAAAGAAAAGAAGAAACCACCGTAACTGCATTACAAGGAAAGGAAGAAGGAAAGATAGAATATATGGGGATTAATTTTCTTTTACCCATTGCTCCTCACTTTATAAATATAGGCCATATAAGTTTTAAATGAGAGTCTGCAATAAGTATTCAATGAAATTTAAATAATCACATTTTGAAATCAGTGCTTTCAGTCTTTCATTTTGAGCTCTTTCCCCAGTGATCCCAGCTAAGTGTAGGTTTTAGGAGTGAGTAGAGCCAAGGCCTCCTTACTTGAGGCACAAAAAAAAAGCATCTAGTAAAAAATAACTGCACAAAGCAGGTCTGTTCCGACACTGATGACATTAAGGAGTGAAAGAGAAAAGAACTCTCAGCGCTGCTTCTTTGGGTCCTGGGAAGCTCATTTTGGCAGCTTTGCAGGCTCAGAGCTCTGGTAAGATGTGTTCCGTCTTAATATTTTAATGAGCTGAGCAATTGACAGTCCCAGCTGAGTACTCATGTTGCTGTTGCTAAGCAAAACATGGGTAACAGAAGCTTATTTTTCATCTTCTAAACCATAAATACAACCAAACTGTTTGTTTGAGATGTGCAGACATGTATTGTACTGTGCCAGCCCATCCCACAAATCTCAGCTCATTCTCTTCCTCATGTTTGTCACAGATGCCAGCTCCATCCTTTCAATACTCCCCAGGATATGTCCAAGTTTGGTTGTCCTATGTCCTGTCAGACCACACAGACTCCATTCAGCTTAGACTATTCATTTGGGCTCCAGCACAGCCCATGCATTGATACTGGCATAAATTGATCCACATTCTCTCTTTTTCTCTTTATTTGCTTAATATTTCATCTTGATAATTTGTATAGTTTTAGCAGAGATAACTGTGGACTCCCTTTGTTACTTATTTGTCAAAGTAACTTTATGTATTTCTTATTTTCCCTTTCCTTTACCCTTCTGTCTTACTTTTCTGTCTGTATTTTCTTTAGCCTTTGAATTCACACTGATGGGCAGTTGAAAGAAGTTGTAGTCTCAGGTAAATTTTGATAAGGCCTGAAAATCTATTGTCCTCATCACTTTGTCTGGTGAAAATATGCTTGAGACAGAAAGCATCTTTTCCCCAATATGATGTTAACACAATTTTACCTGTAACTTGAGTAAGGAAATTACACAGTAAAATGAAATAGAATTAATTCTGGGATCCTACTTGTCATATTCAGAACGTGTTCCTGGCCACACTATTCAGTCTTCTCATTATTTACTGAAAGCTGCACTGACAAACTATGGGTAGGAAGTTCCTTTCAGATCACACCCTGATTAACACTTCTGAGCTGGAGCCCTGACACTACATCTGTTCTCAAGAGTTTGGGGGCACCACAGTAGAGGATAAAAAGCTCCATTTTGAATGGAACAGCAGAGGGGGAGAAGCAGGAACCCCTCTTAGTTGCAGGTGCTCTGAGGGCAGCAAAAGAAAAGGTGCTGAAGAATGAACAGTAACAAGGAGTGAATATTTTCAGTTATGCTGAGAGGGTGAGAGAGTTTACTCTCCTTTGGCAGTGGAGCTCAACATCTTGATTTTTTTACATAATATCTCGAGATTACTGTTAAAAATAGCATATTCCAGAATTCATATTCTAGCATAGCAGTGTTTCCCGTGCCCATATAGAAGAGAACTCCAATCCTTGTGAACATGAGGCAGACAATCCACTGAACTTCAAAAATGTTTCATTTGTTCTTCACAGTTACCCCTGTTTGTCTGCTGGGCACCAGTCTTCAGCAGGCTGCAGTGCTTATTACCAATTTCAGGTGTTTTCTCCCCGCTTTGGCTTCCAGAGTTCTTGGAACTCTGCACCTTTGAAGTGCAGTTAACTTGAAACTTAACCTGAAACTGCACCTTTCAAGTACAATTAACCAATTACATCGGGAAAATGAATTTAGCAAATCACACAGGCTTGTGGTGGAGGATTTTCAGGCATTCTTTTCCTGTGTAAATGGTCTGTAACTTTTTCATGAATCCGGCTCTTGCTTTCGCGCTTCCATCCTCCTTTCCCTGTAGAATTGCAATTCAACTGATCCCGAAGCATTTCAAGACAATGAAAGGTTAGCTTTGCATATCATTAACCTACCAGTAAGTCCCTGTAAAGCTCTGGTTTGATCTACAGCTGCCTGATGCCAACAGAAGTGTTTCCTCAGTGCTCTGAGTCCATGTAGGGCTGTAAAGAGCATGGAGACACTAGTTTGTTACAGATTCACAGCCCTGGGACGCTACACTGGGACAGGCCAGGACATTTGACTCCCTTCTCCTTTTAAGCAAGACATAAATCATTAGGATGGTCTGGAATGCCTCCTTATCAAGATTTTAGGGAGCTTCATAAATATCTTCAGTAAGTTATTACATCCTGGCTGTCTTACACCAAGCTGTATTACTTTTTTTTAGAAATTGTTTACCCGCTATTTCCAGAAGCAGAAATGGAGACAGAGGTTGTCCTTTAAAGAGCACTTTTATGCTGTCAGACAGACTTTAATGTATATACCACGCTTGAGTTTTAAGGGAAATGACAACATGGAACAAATGCATGTGACTTCATCAAATATGGAGTTGGAGTTTGGCACCACAGACCCTTATACAGAATTTTGAGCAGCTCATGTTTTGAAACAGGGGATTTGAAATATAGCCACAAAACATGACAGGGACCCAGCACTTAACTAGATTTTGAGTGATTTGTAAAATATTTGGACAAGATCCTTATCCTTCCCCTTTAGCCTTTTCCAACTTCCTCCCTCTGGAAAAGCCCTTAAAAATGTAGAATATAAATTAACAGATCTCCAAAAGAGTTGATGCACGTTTGAGAAAATATTGTTGCACAGCATGATTGGACAGTTTTATTCCATTTGAGACAGATTCAAAAGATGGAAATTACTATAATATTAGATGATGGACTAGCTCCAAACTCTTTCAGTATTGTCTGGAACAGACACATCTTAGCTACTATTGTTTTACATGGCAACTAAATATAAATACTATAAAATATTTATAAATAACGAGTACAAATTGATCACATTGTACAGTTTTACTGGGATATGTATGCCCTCTTATTAATCTGACATTTATCAGATTTTTATGACTTATGATCACTTAAGACACTCATCTGTCCATATCATCTGTCCTCTGAAAAAGAATAAAAACAGGGAGAGGGAAACAGCTTTGTGATTTATTCACAATCTCTGAGTCTGTTTTTCTGCCAGTGTGTGTTCTGATAAATGTTATGTTAACAGGTTCTCTGTTTGTTTAACGTTCCCCTGAGGAAGGCTCAGTGTGATTTAAGCAATCTCCTATATTTAAAGTACCGCATTAATTTCCAGTCTGCAATGAGAAAGACAGGAAGGTCACAGGTGCCATAGCCACTAGTGTCACAGTTGGTGGCCTTTGTCTTCTTTAGTAGAAGTTTATTCACATCACAAAATACCACTGAGCTTGAAAATCTTCATTTAGGAAAATATGATGTAGAAATTAAGCCATGCATGGCATAGCACAATGAGTATCTTGGTAAAGAGAATAAAAAATACAGGAATATGTCCAATAATAATTACACGTCTGCTTTCCCTTTTTTTTGGCCATTTTCTTATATTGTTTACATCAGCTTGTCCCGAAAGGAATCAGACGACTTTTAATAAGAGATGGATATCCTACCCATTCCCAATACACACACACACACACACACACACACACACACACACACACACACACACACACACACACACACACACACAGAGGCACCTACTCATAGTTATCTCCTTGGCACTTATTTTCTAGACTATGTTTCCCTGACAGTACTGCAGATGTGAGAACTCAGGTGTCAAAAATTATTCCAGTCGCATCCCTGTTTTCCAGTGCTTAAAAATGTAGAAGTCCAGAGCATCTGGAATTGATGAAGTAATTCCAAGTCTTGAATTAGTGCCTTTCTGTCATGAATATTTGTTCTACTTTGCCTCTTTTTGAGGGATATCTGATGAAAATAGACAAAGTTGAATCCATGTAACATACTCATTTGTGTCACTAGAGATGGACTGGTGAAGAAAAACACTATAGAGAGGACACTTGATCAAGGAACCATGATAAGGTTAAGCAGAAGTTTTTTTTTTTTTATCAAATACTGTAAGGGAAAAAAAATGTTATCATTGAGCATAGAGCCTAGGAAAAAGAGGCTGTTAGTTAATGAAATACTTAATGAAATTGGTGGGAAGGGCTAATGGAGACTGCTGTGTGTCCAGGTTTGGATTCAGCTGTAATCACCAAGTTCGGCGCACCAGACTCCGGGGGGAGGGAGCTCTCTAAAGGAGGACGTTGAGAGTAGATTATCTAGAAGCTGTCAGCTTTCCTTTGGGTGAAATGATAGAGCTGATAACCAGACAGCTTTAATTTTGGATGAGCAGGCTCTGGAAACTGAGGTTGCTATAACCCCTTTACCATCTCCCCTTCTGAATTATTTTTCATATAATATTATGGCTGGTGTGTATAAATGAGGATCCCTAAGAGATATTAATTTTAAAAGCTGGAATCTGCTGTTTATTCATAGATTCAAATAACTTATCCATCTTTCTTTTGGTCTTGCAGTCTACAGAATATCTAAAGATTTCAAAAGGAGAACAGTAATTCAGATGTAAGGCTTTTTATCACTGGATTCACAGCTGCTCTTAGGCACTTTTCTGTGCTTTCTCAAAAAACGTGAGTTGGCCACAGAGTTTGAGATGATTTTTCAATAACATCCTGCTTTTGGTGACTTTACTGTATTCAGTTTGGGATGCTAGTGAGGAACAGTCTCCACTAGCTAACAGCTACTAAGTTAGTATTCTGTAGAGCCCTTAACAAGCAATTAGGGTAAATTCAGCTCTTAACTCATTTTCAGAATTGCAACACATCATGCTTCTGCAAAAAAAATATTAATTTAGTGACATATAAATAAGTAGTTGTCTAGAAGTATTTCTGTTAAGAGATATGCCTCTAGACAAATGATTATTCCTATAACTAAGGTATCTGTCAAAGGGAAAAAGAAAAAAATCTGTAATATTACTACTGATGTCTTTTTTTTATTAGATGCCACAAAATATCCTCAAAGTGCATAAATGATATTATCTTTCATTGTAATTTCTTTAAGTACAAGATTATGTTATGTCCAATTATATATTGCTTGTTAAGACTCTGAGAAGTTCTTTTAAAGGAGAAAGATAAAGATGACACAAGGACATTTAGTTCCCCGTGTTTCCTTTTCTCACAGTTTTCTGCTTCCCTGCTTTCTGTTCTTTTGCTCACCTGAGTTGTGTGAAACCAACACTTGTCACCTGCACGGTGAATTTAAGTGCTTCGGACATCCTGCAACAGGGCATGTTATTGGGTTTTTTATGTCAGTCTTAATTAGCTGTTCTTTTTGCCTTTGTGTTTGCTGGTAAGTGCAATCATACCACTGACTGTCAAGGTACTGTTCTCTTTAATAGGTGAAAGGAGCTAGTAGCTGACAAACTCCATTGCTACTGAATACTTCTTGTATCTTTGAAATGGGCAGAGATCATTATTTAGTATTATTTTATTTCACTGGTGTTTGACAAAATGAAATTTCAACTATAGGTAGATGTATTCAGGGTGTATTTCAAAACCTGGGTCTCCCCTGGCCAGCACACTTACTTCATACAAACATAAATGCATTGACATTAATGGTAACCACCTGCAGTAGAGCAGCCACATAAGATACTATGTATGAATGTACATAGGAAAAGCTATTGATTTTCCACCTATTAAATTCAAGACAGGAGAAAGTTAGAAATGTGTATTGTTAAGGTCTTACCTGTAGTCTGCAAAATAAGTCCAGTGAACTAAATTGAAATGAAACTGAAATAATGGAATCCAAAATCTGGATGTCAAAATTTCCCCCACACTGGGTTGAAATTATTTTAGAACATAAACATTAAGATTTTTTTCCCCTGAGACAGATAATAAGCATAGTTTCTCAATATAAGAACTTACCATAAATGCAGAGTGTTTGAGATTTATTGAGCAGATTTCCTCCAACCCTGCCAAAGTGACAATGTAATGCCTTTAGTCTTCTTTATGGACCTATGGACATCTTCCATCCAGTTAAACCTTGGAGTTTTTTGTATTTCCCATGCCCTGGTAAAGAGGTGTCACATGCAAAAAATATATTTGTTTGGCATGAAATGATGTCTCAGAATCACAGAGAATCATACAGAATCATAGAATGGTTGATTTTGGAAGGGACCTCTAGAGATCAACTACTCCAACCACCCTGCTTGAGCAGGGACATCCAGAACATGTGGCACAGGGCGGCATCCAGGCGAGTTTTGAAGACCTCCAGAGAAGGAGTCTCCACAACCATCCTCGGCAGCCTGTTCCAGGGCTCTGTCACCCTCTCAGGAAAAAAGTTCTTCCTCACATGGAGATGGAACTGCCTGTGTTTCAACATGTACCCATTGCCCCTTGTCCTGTCACTGGCCACCATCAAGAACAGTTTGGCCCCATCCTCCCTACATTCTCCCCTCAGGCATATTGTACATGTTGATATGATCCTCTCTCAATCTTCTCCAGGCTGAACAGGCCTGACTCACTTAGTATTTCCTCATACTTCGGATGCTCCAGTCCCTTAATCATCTTCATCACTCTACTTTGGACCCTCTCTAGAAGTTCCCTGTCCTTCTTGTACTGGGGAATCCAGACTAGCACCCAATACTCCAGGTGCGGTCTCACTAGAGCTGACTAGAGGGGCAGGATCTCCTCCCTTGCCCTGCTGGCCACACTCATCCTGATGCAGGCCAGGATCCCACTGGCCTTCTTGGTCACAAGGGCATGTCATTTGGGTTGATGTAACTAAGACTTTAAACCCTTTGCTCACATGGGTAACCAGGGAAGAGAGAGCAGCTGCTGTGAGACACATCCTACTCCTGATGAGCCTGGGACTACAATCTGCTCGTTCCTGGCTGGTGACAGGACTTTCGTGTTTGTAACTACTAAACAGTAGCTAACATCTTTTCTACACAAAGCACTTCTGCAAACAAGCTCAATTTGTTCTTGCGCTTGTCTCCCACCAGCTCCACTGGATGGACCATTGCTTCTTCACAGATAGAGATAAAAGCAGGTAGTAACCAAGACTCCATTCCTCCTCCATTCCCACTCATTCTGGAAACTGGGATGACTTATACCCTACAATACTGTGCCATATAGTTTCCAATATAACAATCATCACTCTGGTTTACCAGCCTCGGCCTGCAGTGACTTGAGCAACATATTCTAATATCCATATATAGTCTGAAATAGCAGCTTAAAGCTAGAGGAACTTTCTCATAGCCTGCAGGTTAGATGAGGCATCCAAGGGCAATTCAGTTACTGATACATGCCATTCTGCTTCCCCAGTCTTTTAAATAAGGATTAGAGCATAGAGGGATTGTTCTGGTAGCCAACTCAAATTGTTAAACAGTTCCTCTTCCAGATATGCAGGTATCATGTGATAAACAGCGCTGACATGTTGGTCGTATATTGAGCATACCTCTGTCAGTGACTCCATTCTCCGTTCCTTCTGCAATTCCAGCCAATTTATAACATCTGCCTTCAGTATTGAAGAAAGGGATGCAGCAGCTTATCTGGAGTTGGATCAGAGTGCAATTTTATTACCTTTACAGTATGGAAATCATGCAGAATATCCTCCCTTCTGCCTAGGTGAGCTGACAGTGCCATTTAGACATGACATGGCAAAATGACATCAAAACAATGGGCACTTGGCAGAGGGATAAGGATGATGGTTATAGCAGTAGAGCTACATTGCTAGGCAGCAGAGCCTCTCGTTAAGCATAGTAAAGTAACTTTATGAGTATAAATAAAATAAATGCATGTCTTTTAATGATGGAATTTAGTAATAATAATAATAGAGGTATCTGTAATACACCCAGTGAGGCTATCCTTGCTATTAGAATGTCCAATTCAAAGAAATAAAAGTTAACAACTGATCAAATCAAATTAAAATATAGAATCCCCAGCATACCCTTTTATCATGCTTTAATGGCATGTAAAAAGCACATAGTTAGATAACCAAGTGAATCTGAGCAAATCTTTATGCACAGATGTCATGGGCAAGGACTTACCTCAGCCTATTACAATATTCTTTTGAAGAGCTGCAAATCTAAAACTAAATCCGAATGAATAATTGCCTAGGGATTTTAAATCCAAAGAGCTGAATCAGATCCTGTGTGAGAGAAAATCCAGTACAGCATATGAGAAATCTTTGAACTCTACATCCCATTTAAGTGTTCAGTATGAACTTGTATATGAAGAGCAAGGTACACACAAATTGTTAAACAAAATAGGGTACTAAGGTGAGCCCTTTCTTGAGCCAGTGAAAAACATCTGAGGGAATTGGTATGGTGTTGTTATTTGGAAGGTGGACTCAAAAGCACACTGCTTATGGTCCTAAAATATTTTTCTTTCATGGAGTTAATTTGTGTGTTCTTTCATTATTTCTCTGTAAGAAGAAAAATCCTGACAAGTTTTATAAGTTTTTTTTTTTCCTGTCCTAGCTTCAAAATCCTGGAGATTGTTTCTGTCCTCATTAAGTCTGTCTGAGTTCTGCTATTAGCTTCAGAAGGAACAGGATTTGATTTTAATACTACTTCAGGGGCCTCCTCCAGATTCAGTCATTAATCTACTTTTATATGTAAATCACATAAATCATTGATTTATATGAAATTGAGGAGGAGGAGGAGATGCCTGTGACTTTGCTAGGTGGAGAATGAAGGCCTAAATGATTGTCAGGTCTCAGAGTTAAAAATTTAAAAGGAAAACAAAACCCGCTAAGAACAGCAAAAGTATCCAGTTCCTCTTCATTCAGCAAACTGGTACTCTTTATACTCCTTCTCTTTTTCTTTTACATCCCTTCTGTTCTTAATAATTCAGTACCTTCTTTTCTTTAATCATATTATTAAAGGCAATGGTCTGATGATTCATTTTGCTTTCTTTGCTCTCTCAGTGATGTCCATTAATGAAGACTTACTTTTCAGCACCATTGACTCACTTACCTAAATTATTTATTTGCTTGAGCAGTTCAGTGTATCAAACTTTTTTGCTCAGTATAGCAACTACTTATAGCTCAGATTAGAGTTTCACATTGATTTTCTCCAGGAAAACGTGCATAAAATGGATTGCTGTGGAAAGCACCAAAAGGTGGTAAATGTGGGGTTGGGGAAGGTATAGCAGAATAGAGCTAGGCAGCTGCCAACACTTCTTCTTTCTGTGGGAATTTTTGACATTTGTTGTCCATTCTATTTGGACTGAGTAATTGACTTTTGAAAAATTGAATTACAATGAAATTCCCATAAAAATTCATTGCTGGTTAGGATACTCACCTAAGATTTTCAGAAGAAATAAAATATATGCTTTTTGCATATATAATTTTTTTGCCTTTTTCATTCAGCAGAAAATATTCTTTCCTCATCACTCTAAATCAGAAATATGTGTGTGTATATATATATATATGTGTGTGTGTGTGTATATATATATATGTATATATATATATTTAAAGGTGTTTCCCATCCCAGGTCTATACACAAGATCATCACTTCCAGAAGATTTCAGGGAAAATTAATTTCACAGATATTATTTGAGATATTTCTCTGTGTCCATTACCAAGTTCTGACCAAGCTGGTGTGGTTCTGCTTCATTTATCCCCCTTTCTCTATCCTACCCCTATGCAGATTCAAGAATGTCTCCTTTAGCTGTTCGCACAACTATTCCTTCCACCTTCTTCAACTTCTCTATCTAATATATTTTTAAGAAGTTATTTACTTTGTCTGTCATATAATCTAATCAATAGGAGTATTTATCTCTAAAAATAGTTGACACAGAATAGACTGATAATTTTTCAGAGACCCAAATTATCATCACTATGCTCTGTGTGACTTTTTGAGAGTATATTTTGCTTGTTATAGCCAGATTCATAGATTTCTGCATTAACATTTCTCACTTTGATATTAAGTTTCCCTTCCGTCACCATTTCACACTATATCAGACACAGGTAAATTTGAGGAAACTTCTCTTTCCATCTTTAGAAAAAAAAAACAGTGAAACAGCATTTCTTTCAGGAAAGCATACTTTCTTTTCCTAAATATAGTTGTTTGGGATAACAGGAAAAACTGTCAAAGCCCTTGATTATCTGGTGTTTGCATTCCTAGGACTGTCTGTATTATTCTGTTATCTTCTGTAGCATCTAAGTAAATCAGCTATCAGAAGGAAGAGTGAGAACTTCTTTTGTGACTATTAGCACAAAAGAATGAAAAAAAAGCAGAATAAAAAGAATTTATGAAAGAAAAATGGAAACTCACTTTTCTGATAAAAGGTAATGCATGGTTGTTCAGAGGGATGGATCTCTATCAGATGATTTGCTTGCTATTGAAATGACGCAGAAAAATCTTTGTACACGAAAGCACTCGCATTACTTTGGCTTGCCATTTTACCTGTGTGCCTCTGTGGAATGTGACTCTGGCAAAATCAACAGAAGTGGTTGTACTTTCTACACGTAGCAGGTATGTTTACTCACAGGAACACTATGGCACTGCATACTATGTTGTTTGAGTACTTGATGAGTAATGATGAATTTTACTTTAAAGCATAGTTTGGTCAGGAAAAGATTGTTCTTTCCATTTTACAGATAAATCCACTCATCATTATTGCTGGGGTCAGTAGGTTTAATAAGGAAATTATTCTCCATTTGACTTTGCAAAAGATCACATTTTTATTCTCAAAGGCAGTGCAGGCCATGGTGGTAGGTGCTGTGGTATCCCGAGCCCTTCCACAGCAATCCCTCCTGAAAACTAAACAATTGAGATGGAAAGTGTTTTGATAATGTTTGACTCATCAGTTTAAATGGCTTTTATTAAATATTTGTTCAGCTTCGATGCCTACTGAACACTTGGGAATGGAGCATCCTTGTTAAAATATCAGCACCATCACTTTCTAATTAGCGTGTGAAAGCTCCACGCAGCGGCTCCCAGCACATCGTCCTCACGTCCTCATCACCTCTTCCTTCACAGAGTGGACTTTTCTGCAGCCACCACAGCTACCCACCTTCCTCACAAACCTTAATTCCATCTGAACTCCTGCACGGGACAATGCACTTTAGGCTTTTGCAAATTTCCAGACAGTGTGAAAAAAAAAGCAAAAGAGGAGTTAGAGAAGAACACTGGAAAGATTTTACAGGCCCGAACGTGAACTCCCCGAGGGGCTGGGCTTGCCTGTGCTCAAGTGAGCACTGATACGATGCAGCTGCACAACCCTGGCTTGGGCTCCTGGGAAAAGAGCTGCGCAAACAGCCTTGTCCAGCCACCCAGCACTGCGGGTGACTCCGACCACGGGCCCCAGACCCTCTGCCCTTCCCACATGGGCGCAGGACCTCCAGTTCCTGCCTGGCCTCCCCTTACGGAGAGTCCAGCACCTGCTGCTCCCTGCCCTAAGTAATCCGGGCCTGCTACCCACACACCCCAAACCAATGAGGTGAAAAAAGAGAAGACAGAAGCAAAGGATAAAAAGCCTTTGCAGGTCACCTTAGGCATTGCCTTTTGGCAGAAACCAATGTGAGTATTTATGACTAAGCTAAAACCCATGAAAGCACAGGGCATAATAGAAACACTGACCCTTAACTGCTGCGCTGCTGGTGAGTGCCACCCCACAGAAAGCACTTGTAAGCAGCTTGCAATAAAAAACCTCTTAGTTTCAGCCCTCCAAGTGTCAGTCCTCTGTACTGGTTAATATTATCAAGGGAATCCTTGCCTGACAGAATGTAATTTAGGATCCATTAAATATGATTACTTGGCCTTGAAAATGATGGATATTGAACAGAATTATAGGATCACTTTACAAAAGAAAGGTCTCTTTTACATCCTTTCTTGTGGGGCATTAAATAAAGCCTGAGAAAACTCCTTAGGGATTCCTGGCATTTATAGGTTACATTTATGAAAAGAGGGATTGATATTCGTATTAAAAACTGTAAGAATTGAACAGGGTGATGTGGCAAAAACGTGGACAGCTGTGATGTGTCTAAAAAGTGAATGGCATGTTCACCAACTGTTTTCTTGCTTCAATTATATTAGAGATATGAAAAGTGCCTCTAATTTCCAACTAATCTTTCATGTTCCCTATTGGAATATTAACCCCGAGTGGTTTCCCTAAGTTTCCTGCACTTTTCACTACAGCTACATGTGTAACTGAAGTAGTCATGCCAGAGGTTTCCAAATTCTCAGGTCTCTCTTTTCATCATACTTTTTACTAACCAAATGTTGAGAATAAGTTGGGATTGAGATGTGATATGTTTAAGCTGTTTTAAACTAATTGAAATCTAATAATGACAAAACTATAGTTGAGGTATGGGATAAGAGTTGACTTTTTCCTTGCTAAGGGATTTGTTCTAAAGTTCACATGTACAATGAAAAAATAGGTAGACAGTTTGGTCTTCCCCACACTTATTGAAAGTTATGGACAAAAATCCACTGATATTTCTTTTTATTCACTTTTCCATGGAGAAGATGTTTGCTAATTTATCCTATAGAAAAGACTGGTAATGTGGCCTCAATAATTGCAGAAATTAAGTTTTCTTGATTACTATTACTGAAAGTAGATTCTTGTCAGGAATCTACTCTTGTGAGAAGAGGAGAGGAGAGGAGAGGAGAGGAGCGGAGAGGAGAGGAGAGGA
>JAUBOD010000208.1:8841539-8854782 GCA_032353885.1 Nothura maculosa | reverse complement strand
CTGGTGTCTGGGGTTGCTCCTCCCCAGGTGCAGGACCCTGCACTTGTCCTTGTTGAACCTCATGAGGTTCCTCTCTGGCCAACTCACCAGCCTGTCCAGGTCCCTCTGGATGGCAGCACAGCCCTCCGGAGTGTCGGCCACTCCACCCAGCTTGGTATCTTCCGTAAATTTTATTTATTTTTTAAAATGTTATCATATTAGCTTAATGGTATTAAATCACTTCACAAGCCCTGTAGATCTCTGGTTATTGAGGGCACATCTGAAGCATGTTTGGCCGCAGTATGAGGCATCCTTGCTGCTACTTCACATCATGTGTGATCATTTGCACCTCTGCATAGGCACCTGGGCGCTGTTTTATGGGACTGAGATGATTTAATGATTTATACTGGCGACAGCTGCTACAGCTAAAGCTGGGCCTGTTTCAGAAGATCTCTGATTCTGCAGTAAAGTAGGTTAACGCAGAGGAGTTTTTTAACCCGTGAAAGAGGGATACCGCTCAGCCTCCTGCCTCCACACACATCCCACAGACACAGCCTTTAATTTCTCTTTTGTCAAATCTCAAGCTGAGTCTAGAAAGGGGGTTTTCCACAGTACTAGCAAATGCCTTAGCTATTTGTGTGCTCTGGGGTCTCACCCTCTGGTTTGTCCATCCAGAAAACAGGCTGCACAGCAGAAACCTTCATAGAAGAAAGTGTGTTAAAAATGATCCATACTGTTATGAGAAACCCCAGAAGAAGATGCACCCAAGGACATATTTGCATTGTTGTTGCTGGTATATTATGAGAGGATATGGACAAAAGAGCAGGTGTTGCTGGTATATTATACGGACAAGAAGAGCCAACACCGGTAGAAGATGAAGATAAGGACCTCCGTATCTTCGTGGAACTGGCTGAAGCAGGATAGTAGAACCAAAACAAGGCCTACTGAGTCAAAATGAAGCCATATGTGGAAGTGACTTCCGGGGAGACGACCACCAGGGGGTCTCAGAAAGACTACCAGAGACCCCCAAAGGAACAGATGGCACATGCGTGTGAGGGTGATATTGTAATCAGCTCCAGGAAATTGAATGAATATGTATGATCATTTCCTAGAATTTAATGCATATGTAGATAACAGAGAAATAAAAGTTTTAGTAAGCACCCTCTAGAGCATGCACGATAGGTGGAGCTATCCCCCGTGCATCCGGCGCTGCAACAAATTGAATGCCTGCTTCTTAATACTACATTGGTGTTAAGAGATTTATTCCCGGTTTTCAGTGACAATACCTCCCAAAGCTTCCCGGGTCCATGAGTCACCATCTGCTGACAGAAAAGTGATCTTATCAAGCAGTTCTTGACCTGTTCCACGGATGTGAGCTTTGCATTAATTTTGGTAACTTCATGATATATAGGACAATGAAGAAGTAAGGCCCTGGATTACTCATTAAAAATTAAAAATATTCCCTTTAGAAATACTATTATACAAAAAGGTTTCCTGATAGGTGTCATTATAATTTCATTCTCCTTAGCACGCAGGCTAATGCAGTATGAATTATCTAACCTGTCCCCATTTTTAAAGGAAATTTTGAGTCCATATCTGGGAATATTCAGCATCATATGAAGTTCCCTTTGGTCTACTTTTTACTTTGAGAAAGTAACTGGAAATCTTCTTGGAAAGGGATGTAGAAGAAAAAAAGAATGATAGTTGTTTATATAAAAAAAGAGGAGTATGATCTATGTACTAAAAATCTTTATTAACTATTTTCCAGTATATGGAAATGAAGATCTAACTATATTTTCTAAATTTTGCATAATTTAATTATTCCTTAGACAGCAATCTAAGATATCAAGACAAGGTCAGAAGCACATTTTTATGGTTATGACATAAACCCTGGCAAATAGGGCCTTGTAATGGAAATGCTGACACAACCTTAACACCCCTAGTGCACAGGGTATAAATGAATTTAAGAACAATTGTATCTTACCCACTAAGACATTAAGTACATTGTCACAAGCTGATTATTCTACAGGAAAGTGGCTAATGATGACACAAAAATAAAACAAAACAGGCTTAAACGATGTCAGTTGTCATGTATATTTGACTGGCTTTAACAATAAAATATATTACCAAACTTTCTGTGTTGCATTATTTTTATAAATGCTGCTAGCTTTGATGCTGGAGTGGTCAAGCAAGTTATGGTCCTGCAATGTTTGTTTCCTTTACACATCCGCCTCTTCTCCCCATCCTGGAAGTGAATTTAAATAGAAGCCAAATACTCAAAACAACAGGAAATATTTTAGAAACACTGTGCCTATCCCCTTGCATGTGTGCACTTGCATGCATTAATACTGTAATCCTACGGTTTTGATTTCATATTGCTTTAGGATTATAACTACACTTTTTTTTTTTTAATTGTATTTGTTTATCCTGTCAAGGCCTGGTATCTCCAAGAGCAGCCCTTATCTCCCCGTCAGAATGCAACCATCAGGACTGTTATCGATGGTTATTGTCCGGGTGAGGGAGGAGATCAGAGAGGAACCCCCAGAATCAGATAATCAAGGTCAGTGATGGTGGAGCAAGGAACCCCACACACACGAAGTGAGGCCCTGCCTTTTGCCGGACTCAAAACTGGCCTTTCGCAGTGAAGTACTTGTGGCTTTTGGATTACTAAAACCTGAATTAGAAGGGAAAGCTACCAAACTTAGACTACCTTGTCCAAGAAGATGCTCATAATAAATAATATTTTTTATTATTATTGATAGATAAAGCAGAGGAATTAGAAGTTACGGAGAGCATCACAGTTTTCAGAATTTCTATGTAGAATCTATATTGCAGTGATCACACTGCTGGCCAGAAGCAGCCTCGGTGCCATATTTGAGGCCAGATGTGTTGCTTATCCATACTGTTTTTTCCTACTGGAAGCCTTTCAGGGTTAGTTCTGGGCAATCCAGTCAGTATTCCCAGGAAGAAATCCTCTTTTCCTAGCTCGCTCAGGGATGTTTATGTGCAAACAGGTCCTGGGGGTTCACGTGTGCAGAGGGGCAGCTTTCCCTGCTTATTGTGGTGAAGCAGGGATCACACTTGGATCACAAGTTGCTTTTAGGATTAACCAGACATTCAAGCTATTTCCCATAGTCAGTTCATTGTAAATTATAAGATCAAGTCTAAAGGAAAACATTTAGATTACAGATCAAGGTAATTTGATTTGTAGAGATTCTTTGTGTATAGAAAACTCTTCTAATCCACTGGTAGACAAGAATTTTTGTGAAAGTCAGTATAGGCACACAGGAGTTTAAGATTAGCAGGATTTCTTGGCTCATCAAATCCAATTTCATGCTGTCACAAGCAGCCATGTGTTTTATATACCTTCAGCCTTCCTTCATATTCCTTCAGACTTCTGAGGCAGTAAACATACAGCCTCCCTAGCTAAACCACATCAAGCTTTACAAGTTTGCTGCTACTTCAGATTTTCAATCCCCCTTTCCTTTCACCTATCCAGTGATGAACATCATCCACATTGAGAACTGAGGCAAAATATGCATTTACATTTTGAACCATGTATTATTTATCCTCTGTTGCTCCTTCATCTTTAGCATACAGGGTTCTCACTTCTTCTCTTTCAAATTTATGTGACTGAAAAAACCTTTTGCTGTATATATATACACACATATATTTATGACTAATGAGGCAACTCTTATTTCACCACTACACTTCCTAACCACCGAGTCTTACTTTCCTTGTTGATCATTCTTTGATTTCATTAATTTTCTTACTTTCTCCAAATCCATCTGTCCCCTTGAAATCAAGAAATGTCAAAAACAACTTCTATTTACCTCCAGTTAATCTACATGCGCTCCAGGTGTGATTGTTTGAAAGAAAGCTATTTTTATGATCAGCTATTCTCCAGTGGCCTTAGTGCTTGCAGAAAACAAATGTAAATCAGCATTAAAACTGATTCAGTGGTCATTGAGTATTTCAGTATACCATTAACAGTATACCAGATCAGTATGTCATTACTGGTTCTAAACATTATTGACATTTCTTCCCTAAGAAACGACATGGACACCGGGCTGTCCATCAGTATTTTTGACTGTTCTCTTCCCAGATCATTTGTTTCTCTCTAACTCAAGCTGTGGTCTAACAGCACCATGAAGCAGTGGATTTTCTTCTCCTTTATACTAGTTCCAGGGCTTTTCAATCTCTGAACCAAATCATTCCAGAAAACTAAATGACAAAGGAAATGCTCAGACCTGATAAATAAATAAATAAATAAACTCATAAAATTTAGCTATACTGTAACATCCAATTCTTTGCAGACGTAGGTCAAGATGCATAGTAAAAACTTAGCATAAGAAGGCATAATATGGTTTTAGTGCCCCATTCAGAAACTGCAAAATTAGCTGGGGGGTAGTCAGATGCCTATCCTATCTTGAGGGCAGAGATCTCAGAAATCAAACACCTCTGAAGATAAGAACCTGCAACTTTCATGACCAGAAAGAAGTCTTAGATGGATATAATAGTTTGAGTTCCTTACACTAGATGTGTTAGCAATCTCCTTAAGTGTACCTTAGATAACTCTGAGAGAATGACTGAATGGGTGAGGCTGGAAGGTTCCTGCTCAAAGCAGGCACAAGTCGAGCAGGTTGTTTCCCCTCTCCTGGGCTTTGTCATCCTCAAGTTAAGCAGTCCTCACTCAACTTCTTCTTCTGTGCTCCAACTCCTTAATCAACTTTTGGAACCTTTACCGCCCAATCATATGACCATGTCTTTCTTGCACTGGGGAGCCCAGAACTGGACACAGCACTGATGACAAATCTGATTTTTCTCCAGTCCTGTTTTTGTTCCTTCTCATTTCGTTCAGGTCAATGTAAGTGATTCATTTCAGTTTTACTTACAGCTGTCTTCGCCTCCCCTCATATATGCACACGTCTTGGCATCCTATTGCACAGCTCAACGTTTTGGTGAGGTAGGGAGGGCTTTGTCATTTGTCATCTTAGGCTAGCAGATGGCACAGACTGTGTGAAGTCAGAAGAAGAGCATACATATTACACACAGGATGTGCAACTTCATATTGCATTTGAATTTTTCACTTCTAGGTCACCAAAGATTCCTTCTAAAATGAAACTAATGAATCTACAGGAAGGAGGTGAAAAGAAGGGGAAATTTCTATGGAGTACATCAATCTGTAGATTAATTAATACATTGATTACATTTGAGAGCCTGCATGTACCTGTCTTCCCACTGAGATACCCACTGTGCAATCAGTGGTAATTTAAAAATCAATTGCTCTTCTGTAGTAATTAAATTTGTCCATTTAAACAGATAGAATTGATAGAGCCTGCAACTAATTTCAAAGCAGGAACTCTTAAGGGATTCTAGAGATTAAGGGCTGTAAGCCAGCATTTTGTGAGGATTTCACCCAAGAAATGAACATCCAAAGCAAATACATTTTGTGTATTGGTTTTAAATATAATATAGCAGATATGAAGTTTATCTTGAAACATACTGCTAGATAAAAGTAAATATATTGCTAGACAAAGCCAAAAAACTAATAGACACTACTGCAGGAAGCTGCAGCTATATTTTAAAGGTATTGAAATGTAATTACGTTTACATTTCACAGAAGCAAAAGTGTTGCTTATAAAAAAATCATCATATATTTTCAGTCTCACTGTTCTGATAGAATGCTATGGCTAGTTGAATAAAGTTTACTTTTCTTGAAAATGTCATTAAAAGTTGCTTTTTATTTTGAGCATATGAAGAGAGTTTGTGGAGCTTTTGTCACATAAAGTGTTTAATTCAATCAAACATGATGCTTGCACATGTAGAATACATATTTCTGAGATTCATTAAACAACTATTTCCCCCCAAGGCAATTCATTGTTATGCACCAGAAGGCTCTAAGACAGACTATTAAGGAAAAAAAAAAAGAAAAAAATAAAGTAGGATAAGGAAGGAAAAATGCTAATACTAGCATGAAATGCATATTCACAGTTTTAAAAGTCTGTGCAATCTATTCCAGACCTGAGGTGGCATTAATTGACACATTAGCAGGTTATATACTGTGTTATATCCCTATTTAGTCTAACATTCAATAAAAATAGCACCAGGGAAATCATTGTAACACGTTGCACACACAGTACATGTGTTTCAAAGCATGGAACACTCTACAAAGGCAGACACAACATTAAGGATAATGTGTTCCAGTTAACTCACAGTCTGACTTTGCAATTCATACAACTGAGCTGCCAACTGCCAGTTTACAGAGCCTTCTTTCCAGTGTTTTAGGGAAAAATCTTGTAATTTCTAAAAATTAAAGGGAAACAAAGATTATTTTAATGAGACCTGGTTTGGCATACCAGGAAGTAACTGATTCCCCGTGTTTGTGGGACTTCACTGTGGGACTATCACTGGCAACATAGTGTAATAGTTTGTAACTGCATATCAGTGAAAGATGACTAACTCCTAGGTTAATTCACTCTTCATTATCTGCCCTGTTCAAGACTCTTCCCATCTTTCCTGATAAGAGCCGGACCTCCCAGGCAGGGGGAACCGAGGAGAAACGGGGTTCCTCCTCAAGGACGAACAAGGTGGGTGAGCGGGAACGCTGCTAGCAAGGAAATACTCTGGCTAGTCCTTGTCTGTGGGTAAAAAATACCTGGAAAGCTCTTAAAATGATTCTACATTAAGGATATAAACCTGTGAAGGAGACTGTTTAACCAAAGTCTCAATTTTCTCTTTAGCTCTGCAAATTCACCCACAAAAGGAGTATTTATCTATTTATTTATTTATTTGCTAAGGAAAGGGCCTTTTCCTACTGCAGACTTAAAATACACATTCTCTTGGTCCTCCGTAACTTCCGGGCTAGGATAGATTTGCTTTAAAAAAAGCCTTTATGTGAAAATGCTGCCAAAGGAATCCGAGCATTAATAGCCTGTTACTGGCATTGTAGGATATGACTCTGCAGTGCATTCTTTTCCTGTGGTGATGTGGTTTTGACATATGGAATTAATTCCCATCTAGGAGACTTAGCCTATGGAGATCTTTGCGGCACATGCACATGCTGGCTCTGGATGTCCTAAGTCTCTTTGATAGGGCCAAGGCACATGATAGAAGTCGAGTAATTCCACTGCACCCAGGGCGACTGGGGGATGCAGATGGATTCAGTAAGTGGGGATATAATAAACAGTGTTGGGCAGCGTTATGATCAGTAACGTGAGCAGGGCCTGGCCACAACCACGGCCATGGCTGGGGATGCCGCGACCCTGCTGCAGGCCAGTAGGGCCACATCCCGTGCCCATGCTCATGGATTCCCACTTTCTTAACCCATTTCCACGACCAGAGAGAAGCAAAACTCCACCAAACTGCTGTTTTATTTATTTATCTGGGTATTTTCTGGTGCCTCAGGCCGCCAGCCCGGGGCAGACGCCGCTTGCGCTTGTCCCCAGGGCAAAACATGCGACACCCCGGCCGGGGCTGCGGGAGCCGGGCCCGGGGCGAAGGCGCCGGGCCCGCCCTGCCCTGCCGCGGGCTGCGGCGGCGCGCGGGGGGAACGGAAAGTTCCGGGCCGGGTTTCCCTGCGTGCCGGCGTGTCGCTGCCATCCGGCAGGAAGCGCTCGCAGCCGCCAGCTCGGCAGCGATGAGGAAGGCGGCGCGGCCGCAGCTGCGGCTCCAGGTTGTCCCTGTCCCCGCTCCCCGCCGGGAGCCTCTCGGCCGCGGCCGGTCCCGTCCCGGCGGGCAGAGCTCCCCGGCCGCTCCTGGCGCCTGGGCCGGGGCCGCGTCCCCCGCCTGCTCTGCGTGCTCCAAATCTGATTTTTCCGTCTCCAGGGCTTCCAAGGGCGCCTGGGGCGCGGGGGCAGCGCGGGGCTTTCGTGGCGGGGACAGCCAGGCCGTAGCGGGGCCCTGCGCGGGGGTCGCGGTGTTTGGCGCTCAGTATCCCCCGGGTTCCTCGCGTGTCTGTTGCTCTGGCTGCTTCTCGTGGATTGGTTCCTGGAAGGCTGGTGCCCTCGCTTAGACGTCCAGGGTCTCGGGGTATATATACTGGGAACAACTCGGCACAAATCCTTCTCTGGCAAACTGGGAAACGCGCGGGGTTTTTGGTGCTTGGAAATGGTCTGTCGCCAGGTCCTCTCTTGCAGAGCCGCTACCAGGCCAGTTGTTGCCCTTGCAGTTGATTCTCCCATCCTAAACAGAAAGGCTCCTTGTTAATTCTCTTATCAAGCTTAATATGATTGATAAAGACAGGATCAAAAATCAGACATTTTTCCATAGCGTTTTTCACCTTGTTTCAGCTTGCTGTCTGTCATCCTCAAAGTTAACAAATGTAATCTTCATTTACTCATTAAATGATAGTTTTGGGAAGGTCTCCTGTGGACCTCCACGGCCTTTGTTACCTCTTGATTCTATTTTTCTCCATGACCTTGCAGCCAAGGGGAAAGTAGTTTCAATTTACTATTAAGTAGGACCCGCTGCGTCCCAGGAGTTTAGTTCATCCAACCCCTCTGTCTTTCACAGCCCCTAGCAAAAAGTAGGGCTCTGTTTGGGACTCATGGCACCACAAGCGTTTTCCTCATTCACCACACAGAATCTTTAACAAATTCATAAGCTAAATGGCACATTGCTTTTATAATGTGTCACAGCTGTCTCTCACTTGGGACTTTGTTCTTCGTGCGTCACTGTGATGTTTGAGCACCTTTCTGATGTATAAATTACAAGGGTGTCACAGCACCTGTGCTGGAATTTGTGAAATTTTACAGCGCTGCTTTCTCAGGTTTTTGTTCTTTCAGCCCTCCTAGTGGAGGGTGCCTTGGACCAGAGCTTGGAGAGAAGTTCCAGCCTCAGTTGACCAGGTTTATTTCCCCTGAGCTTAGGAAGCCTAATTCCCCTAATGGTCGCAGTCTTTTGTGTTGTGTCCATGTTATGCTGTTGAATTTCAACATAATTTTTGTTAAAATGTTGTAGCTTTTTATTCTTTGAAATGACTTAGAGTGGTCATATCCTTTTTGATGTTTCTCTCACTAAGTCTTAGTTAGGAACATTAACTCATTGGTAGAGCTTTTAGAGACACCTTTTTTTTTTAATTAATTTGATGCCAGTAGGTAGAATGAATCCATGACTTGCAGTATCAAATCATAATTATTTCTAATTATAATTAATCTATTGTGTATATCAAAGTTCTTACAAGTGTTAGCTATTAACTCTTAAAATTTGCTCCCTCATCCTTCTTTTTAATAAGAGGAAATAAGGTAGTTATTTCTATTCTTAGAATGTTTCATCTGTTTTAGGAACTGCAATTCAGTGCAACCAATCGAAAGTATTCCAGAAGAAATGAAAAAGAGCATTTTTTTTTTTATTTTCCAGAAAAGAAGACTTAAAAGCAAAAGTTAGAAAATCACATTGCTTTAAAAAATAAGGGTGAGAGAACGAAATAAGATTTCTACAGAGAACATCCTTCAATTACTTCCATGTGCACAGGGTATAAAGTACAGAAAAAGGGTTTTTTTTATCCAAGAAAATTTCAGCTGAATACAAGGAAAAGCTTCAAAGCCTTGGAGCAGGAAGCCTGGTGAGGTTGAAAAATAAAATAAAAAAAATCCTTCAGCAAAAATTCTTAAGAACATTTTGGAATTTGTCTAGATCTGAGTTGGCCTGACAGGGGAAAGCTTGGACTAAATGTTTGCTCGAGCTCCTTTTTTTTTCTGTTCCTGTGGATACTTAAATAATGCTGGGAGTAGTTGTGAGCAGATTTTTGTAGTTGTTGCTTGCAACCCACCAAACTGAAAGGCAGTAGCCTTTCACAGCTTGAACATTCCTGGAAGCGTGGCCCCAGCTGTTCCATGAGCCTGCAGCACTGCGGTTGCATCCATTCTGATGGTTTAAAGCACCACCATTATTTCACATGATTCTGTTTGCGTCGGCGCAGGAGCATGAGCATCGGTGGGCAGCGCAGTGCAGAGATTGCAGCTCAGTTGTGCTGCAGTGGACGCACCACGTGCTGTGTCCCTTGCTCAAGGATGGGGTCGCTCTTCGTGCTGGTGACAGCTAAAGGCCCCTGTTGGTTACTCTGGTTCTGGTATTTGCCATTTTGAGAAAACGGCAAAAATAATTATATTAATGTTCCTTCTGTATATGGCTGATTAGATACAGAAATATGAATCGTAGTTCTTAGCATTTGGTTTCTGTCTAAGATTAGTTTTCACTTCTCACACAGTTTTTTTTCTGACATCCAGGAATCTCTTTCTGTCATCTTCGTAGATATGGTTTTATATAGTAATTAAAATTACTGTTGCAGGGGAGAAGTGTGTTATCATATGTGTATTTTTAAATAATATGCTTTACTTGTGAATAAAATATCAGAATGTACCTAAAGTTTATATGATTTTGAGGTAACGTGCAGGATGAAAAAAATCTGTGTTATAGATATTTCCTTCAGGAAAATGTGCAGGTTTTCTATGTCTTCTAACATAATGAGTGATTATGCTGTTAGCAGGAAGTATTTTAAGCTAAGTTAAATGCATTCTAAATTCAGATTTGTTTGGACTCTTAGATAAAAAGACAAGCTTGGATTATTATGTATTAATGTAGGCTAAAATATCCTCTTTTCTGTTCTAGGCAGCTGTGGGATTGAAGAGCTTTGCTTTGAAACAAGCCTGCTGCTTCTGCAGCCTTCCATCGTCACGTGCAGTTGATTTCTCCTGAAATACTTTCCTGAAGATACTGACCGCAGGCAACGTGTAATTGTTTGTAAAACATGTTAAAAATTCAGCAGTGCGTGACAGCTACGAGGATGCCCAGGAAAAGACCATATATTTGTGACATCTGCTATAAACAGTTTGAAACTCCATCCAAATTAGCCAGGCATTATCTGATACATACTGGTCAGAAGCCATTTGAGTGTCATGTGTGCCATAAAACTTTCAGACAACTAGTCCACCTGGACAGGCACCAGTTAACCCACAACCTGCCTTTTAAGTGCATTGTTTGTCATAGAAACTTCAAAAACTTGATCACTTTCTTTAAACATCAGCAGCTTCATAATGAAAATTACCAGAATGATATCAAGCAAGAAGAAGAATATCAGGATTCAAAGCCAGATAATGGCTTTTGTGACATATTTCAATGTTCTGTGTGCTGGAAATCTTTCATGTCTGAGGAGAGGTGGATGCTGCATCAGTGCCCAAAGGCAGATCGTCTATTTAGTACTAGAATGAGAAAGATAACTCACCCTTGTGAGTCATGTAACAAGACATTTCCATCAAGATCTAAGCTACAAAGACACTTTCTTATTCACACTGGCCAGAAACCTTTTAAATGTTCTTCATGTGGTAAATCTTTCAGGCAGTCAACGCACTTAAAAATCCACCAGCTCACACACACAGAAGAACGGCCTTTTCAGTGCTGTTTTTGTCAGAAGAGGTTTAAAATACAGAGCAAGCTCATCAAGCACAAACTGCTCCATGCCAGAAATAAGACTTTCCCCACTATTACATACAAAGCAAAGAATCCTGATCATTCCAGACAGCAGGTTTTGCTGGAAGGAGAGGGGGATAATTTGGAGGCTTCTGTGTCCAAAGAGTCTGACCTGCATTACGCTCACTCTATATACGTTGTTCCCTACCAGTGCTCCATGTGTGAGCAGTGCTTTGAAACAGAACGGGTTCTAAATTTGCACAAATGTTTTTATCCGAGTAATGACAAAAGTTCAAGTAAGCGGCCTGCAGCTTGCAGGCGCAAGGTTGGACTGAAAAATAAAATAATGATGAAGCTGAAGTGTTCCGGAGAGAAGACATCGGATTCTTCTCTACCTGAGAGAAAAAGAATTGAACCAAGTCACCTGAAAAGTCCTGAGCTGATTCCCATCAGAGATCAGTGTTATGATCAGAATGCTGCTCCTAAACCTTTCAAGGATTGCCACAGTAAGCTTGTCATGCACAAGGTGATGAGCAGTAGGAAAAGAAGAGTGTTTCCTTTGTCCTTACCTTGGCAAGAACCCCTGGAACCTCCTGAGTTAGGAGTTAATGATAAAGACCTGCATGCGGGGGAAGGAAAGCTCAACATGGATGAGGCAGTGTGTAAGGAAGGAGAAGCTTTTTATGGTTTATCACAGGATGGTTTCTTTGATAATCCAGAAATACTTCACTATGCTTTTTCAACTCCTACTAAAAATATATTTGAGAGACACAAAGTGTGCAAATGTGACAGATGTGAAAAAATCTTTCCTTCCTCCTCCAAGCTTCAAAGGCATTATCTTATACACACGGGACAGAAGCCCTTTGGCTGTAATGTTTGCGGGAAGACATTCAGACAGTCAGCTCACTTAAAGCGACATCAGCTCACCCATACTGAAAAGAGACCCTGTAAAAGGCCCATTTGCCAGGTGAGATTTGAAAATCTGAACCAACTTTTCAATCATCAGGAAGATCATGCTGAATTTAAGCCTCCTCAGCCCGTGAGTTATTCTCTGACACCTTCACAGGTGCCTGGCTTCCAAGATTTCGAGCTGACTCAGTCAAACCAAGCAGCTGAAATCAAAGTTGAAATGGAGGCTGGGGACTGTGATCTTGATGCCAGCAGTAGAAACCCTCAGCCCTCTTTGCATGGCGAGCCGCTGGAAGCGCAGCAAAGCTTTTACCCTTGTTATGATTTCCCTGAAAGCACAGAAAAAAGTAACGTTATTAAGAAGAAGTTCTATCATTGCAGCCTTTGCTTTAAAACTTTTAAATCTCCTTCTAAGCTTGAAAGACATTATCTGATGCATGCTGGACAAAAGCCATTTGAATGTTCAGTTTGTGGTAAAAATTTTAGACAGGGCTCACATTTGAAAAGGCATCACCTTACTCACCTTAAAAACAGCTCAAAAAGTCAGTTGAGCTGAGTAGGAGAGCAACCACCAGAAACTTGTTTTTTTAATCAAAAATTGATAGTGTTGCATTGTTACATGTGTAAAACTTTGGTTACATAATTAGTAAAAGGCTTCTATTGACTGCAATGCCTTCTCTCTTATGGTACAGATATGACCTGATAAAAGTTCTTTTACTGGTTTTAAAACTGTCCCTAGAACAGTCCACCTGATGTAATTTGTGATGTATCTGAAAAGAGAGTAGAAAAAAGTATCAAAGAAACGTTTTGCATTTCTTCCACCTTCCTACATGTTGCAAACCAAAGCACTTGCTTTGTTTAGCTCGTGCTTGTGGTAGAGTGTATGAGTACAGAAGTACTAAGGTTTCTGATCAATTCATTCCTTTCACCACTTCATTATTTCTAC
>JAUBOD010000208.1:8783648-8834080 GCA_032353885.1 Nothura maculosa | reverse complement strand
GAGAGCACGGGGCGTAACTCAGCGCTGCTGTGGGTGCTCCTGTTTCATCCGAGCAGCTTTGGCCGACGGTGCCCCCTCGGCTACAAGGGAGCAATGACACCCATGCAAACAGGCTTATAGCTTCTTCAACTACATCTGATGTTGGGGACCCTGCTCCACCTCTGCCGCCCAAGCCGCTTCAGGCATTTCCACAGCAGCCACCCCAGAATTCCAGAGTGTGAGAGCGCCCTGAAAGCTGCTGCTGCTGCCGCTCTGTGCAGGGCCATGGCAGCAGGCGCGGGCAGCCACTCACCCCACGCACAAGGGCACTGCTTCCCCTCCAAGGGGGGCAGCGTACTGGTGCCTGGCGGCTTTGGAGGACCTTGGTGGCACGAGGTGGTACCATCGCTGCGAGAGAGGCGGCGGCAGCCGTTGCTGCTCAGGAACAAAGCTGTCCCGATGGAGTTTACAGAGCCGCAACATGGTATCCATACGGAATCTGCATCTTCCGGTGCAGGCCTCATTTGGGATGTCTAAGAAGCTTGAAGGGTTTAACACTCAAAGCATAAGTGCCTGGAGGATGTGTGTGAAAGAAAAACATCAAAAAAAGGAACTTTTTGACATTAGAAATATATAGGTGCTGGAACCTATTTTAAGTGGAGGAGCATTCTAATTGGTAGTTGGCATTATGGTGCCTGGAATAGGACCACCATGGGTTCTTAGCCTAGAATAATCCCCTTTAACAGGGTTAAGATCTCTAGTGAAACCTAGTCAAGGCTGCCCCCTTGAGTATTTTTTTGTGGAAAAGTTTCCAGTTAACAAAATTCTGCAGTCTTCAATCAAGTGACTATCTGCTTGAAAACCCTCCTAGCATGACTTAGAAAAACAGGCTGTAATTTAAAACTACTACATATTGTTATAAATAAAGTGTAGTAAGTGTGGGTTTTTTTTCTGCTGAAAGTGAGTTAAGAATATTTACCCCTTACAGTACATACAAAATGCAAAACTGTGGAAAATCAGAATGCTTTTGCTTTATGAGTTAATAATTAAATAATTTCTACTATCAACATGTGACAAGTTAGTGTCACAGTCAAGATACAGGCTCACAAATTCCTGATTCATAGAAATGTCACCAAATGACTGAATTACGTTTTAAAGGACCAAAACATCATAATTAGTCTGTAATTTATGTCTAGCTGAAGAATTAAAAATAATCCCAAATTTAAAAAGAAATCATATCAGAATGCTTTGTGGGTATATTTTTTGAGTATTCATCGCTAGAAATTCATCATTTCTGTAACTAATGGTAGAATCTAAAATAATCTAATTGGATGAAAAGATTGAACATTGAAATGACCCCTGCTGATTATCACCAGGTATTTCCTGAGACAGAGACATCATATTCAGAAAAATCTCACTGAGATAAAAGTAAGAATATGGCCATCTTACAACCTTGGCTTTTATAGTGTTTTTTTTCTTTCTACAGTAACACAGAAGAGCAAGCATCCAAAGCGGCATTTAATATAAATTAGCCAAGAATATATGCAGCCTGAAAATGAATAATAGTCTTGAAAATTGCATCTACTCAAATATGTGACTTTTTAAATAATGCATATCTTCATGAATGAATTAACAGATTTTTGAAGAGAAAGAATATTTGATTTTCTTGACTTTGCATTAAGTCAATGAGTACAGAAAGACAGGGAAGTTCACAGAAGGCTTTGAGTGCAGGGTTTCCTTTCCCCTCTTGACTACAAAGCACTTGAGGGTGGCAACAGGCAGTCGTTAGCTGGGTGAGAGTCGCAGGTAGGGACAAAGGTGCCACGTTAGTACCAGTATGTCTGATCTTACAGTTCTTCTTCAGAGGTTTAGATGCTCTTGATAGTTGAAAATGACAAATCTTGCCAAAGTAATACTTTTGATATTCTTTTATGGCCCTACATCATAGTACTTTATAACATAGTACTTATAACACCTTACAAACACAAATGTAATGCATTACTTGTAGGGAGATCTTTATCACTTTCTTTCAAATGGCCCTCAAGGGATGTAATCCTATTGCCTAACACTGGGCATCTAACTTGAGCTTTCACTATCAGCAGGGGATCAGTCACTATCAGCAGGAGATGACTCGGAGCACTTCAGTGAGAATTGACTTGCTTCCAGAAGGGTCTACATCTCTACACTGGCTGTAGAGAGGCCAAGGCAACTAACCTCCTCATTGTGAACCACAACAGACAAAAGCTAGGCCAGTATGGATTCATTTTGACCTTTCATAGTTTTGATACCATATGGAAACCTACAGTTTTTGAGGGATATTTAAAAGGACTCATGATCTACCATAAACAGAGGTTGCACATTGAGACAGCTGGAATGGTTTAAACTAGACTTGCAAAGCTGTCTGGGAATAATTAATGGTCCAAGTCCAAAATCTATTTGCCTGCCTACCTTTTGGTTTGGCAATTGTTCCCCCTTGCAAAATGAGCTGAGCCTTGTGTGTGATACTTAAAGCACATTGCTGGAAGAGAAATCTAATGTCATAAAACAGTCAACAGAAATTCCAAGTAATCATTATATAATCTCTTCTAAATGTATCAGTGTCTTAAACACAAGTTCAACTTAGAGCTCCCATCTGAAAGCCGCTTTTAGAAGTTTTCCTATTTTCAGTCTCATGGCATATAATTTTCAATTCCTTCTTTTTCTTTCAGCACTGATTTGTTCCTTCTCTTCCTGCATACAAACTATTACAATTCCATTCCTTATAGTGCATGCACACATAAGCCACCTATGTTGATTTCTCAGATTTCTGAGTCTAACTTGTCAGGTATAACACAAGTTAATTCCGGTACCTTAGTAGATTGTCTACTAAGTCAATAAAGCTGCAGCCTCTAGGAGGATTACTTTCTATTGAAGCATTTAACTTGGCTGATTTTCATCACAATTTAAATGTCTCACAGAGTATGTTGCTTTAAGTGTATTTTAATTGCTCTGCATTTGCTTATCTCTATTAATTAGAGCTCTCTCTAAAAGCTTTAATTAATAGACAAAAAAGGGCTCAACCTTTGTTATTACAGAAATTACCATCAGTAGCTCTTGAAAACTTTTTGATTTTATCTGTTTCCATATAGTGAACTTGGATTTTCTGGATCTTGCAAAGCAAAGGAATGGAGTAGGTGTATTTATTTGAATGCAGCCATCGTCTGATCCTATTCAAGACACTGTCACTACTTTTTCCATTCCCACTGTACATTCTAATTCAACTTCAAAAAGAATATTTAGTTTAACCTCTTCTTGAAGAAATGAAATGGAGTTCACCTTGACAGCAAAACAAAGGAGGTCATATTCAAACAGACTTCAGTGATATCTGCCTGGAAGTTTAAAGTACTCAAGTGGCAGCTGCTGGATAATGATCACGGAAACAAAGCACTGTAACTTCTCTAGGGATTAGGTTAATTTCCCCCTTAATTAATCTGTTTACTAAATAGAATAAGTTAATCACAAGCCATTCTAAATCATAACCAAGTTGCTGGCTTCCGTAAGCATGTACTTCTTCCCTCTGGCCCTTTTGCCTCTCCTCTGTGCCACAGGTTTTCCATGTTATAAATGCACACACATTTATCATGCCATATATCCCATATCATGTATTTGAGGTGGTGGGGCTCATGATCCTGTGAGGAGGAAGTGGGGTGATGAGTAGGATTGCAAGCCTGGACATCAGGAGAGCAAACTCTGGCCTCTCCATGGAGAACCTACTTGGAAGAATCCCCTCTTTGCTTCACTCTTTACTGGTAGGTCTGACCCTTGCGTATCCCATGCCCAGAAGACAAGAGAGAAAGTCTGCAGAGGGACAGACTTGCCCTTGCTCCGTAATGATCCCATTAGAGTTTGTTTAGGCAAACGTGACACCCACAAATTTTCCATCTGCTCTGATGCGATGCACCCACAAGTGCTGAGGGAGCCAGAGGGTGTCACTGCTAGGCTGGCGTTTTCCATATTAGCTCTTGTGTAGTACTGCGACTGCACACTTTGTTCTAAGTACTTAAGTAATAATAGCAGTAATGACTACGTATATTTACATAGCATTTGAAGTGAGGGCACGAAAGTAATCATAAGCCTGGTGTGTTCCTTAGCGCCTTTGATTTTGCAGTCTTTTCAGAAGGCCTTTTTTCCCCTCATTCCTAGGAATGCACTAATACCCTGGGTCATATGTGCCTTGATAATGAGGTTATTCCGTCTGTGAAGCACCAGATCAATTCCCAGACATCACCTTGGCCTCTCCATCGTGTGAGCGTTTGGAATGTGTTACTTCACTGTGACAGCTTCATCTCATATTTTAGGGATGTTTTAGCACACTGGCCTTGGGCTATTCCTATTGCACGATTATTGTAAACAACTGTGATTGCCATGTGATTAATGCAGCTATATTATGGAAACAACACTAAAACAGAGGAGAAAAGGAGGAACTAAGAGAGTGCTCTGGGAGGTCGAGTTCTTTATTAATCCACGCCACGCTCTTCCCGTGGCCACGGCCGCCATGTCGCAGCGCTGTGGCCTCACGTCATCACCGCCTCCTTAGAACCCCGCCCTCTCACCACCTCCCTCCACCGGCGCCCTGGAAGCGCTTCCCGCTCAGCGCGTTGAGGTCACCCGGAGGTTATTTCCGCCCGTCTTTCTGCCCGCACTTCCGGTGCGCTGAGCGCGCGGCCCGCAGGAAGCGCTGGGCGCGCGGCCGGCGCGGGGCCGGGCGGGACCATTGCGGGCAGAGGCGGGGGGGAGCGCGCGGCACCATGGCGGCGGCCGCGGCCTCGGCAGCGCCGCCCAAGAAGATCGTGGCGCCCACGGTGTCGCAGATCAACGCGGAGTTCGTGACGCAGGTGCGGCCGGGGCGCGCGGGCCCGCACTGCAGGGCCGGGCGGGAGCGCCCCAGAGGGAGGAGGGCTGTTGTGGGGCCCACAGAGCTGCAGAGGGGTCCCGCGAGCGCAGTATGCTCGGCCACTTATACATAAATATGTAGTTTTGTGAGTGGCTGTTATTACTCCTCTGTTTTCAGTGGTGTGCAAAAGTTAAAGTCCTCTAATTTTATTGTAAAAAGACTTATATCTCTATATATGTGTGTATATATATAATGGTCTGTAGGTGCCCATCCAGTTCTCAGTCAGGTTTATAAAGGTGCTGCCTCAGAGACCTCTCAGACCATCCAATTTACCTTGTGTCCTGGCCTGCTTTAAAAAGGGGTTTCCAGCCAGGTTTGCAGCCTCCTCAAAGCTTGCTGTGTGTTTTGTAGAGTTTGGCCGGAAGAAAACTAAGGAGAAGAGACTTCTATTTATTGTGCAGCAGTCTGTACTTCTCTCTTTTTTTTTTTCTTTTTTGTTAATATGAGGAATAACCCCTTTATTGAAAATGTACCAGCACAGAATAGCTGAGAATCGTTATTGTTGATAAAACGTAATGTAATATGTACTTCCCGTAAGATGAAAAGTTACTGAAAAGTTAAGCAAGAAACTAATGAAATGAAGTTTTGGGTTGCAGAGTTTTATATAGAACAACAGATGTAAACTGACGTTGTATTTGTTTAATCTATTTTGAATTAATCTATTTTGAACTTTTTTTCCCTCTTACAGTTAGCAAATAAATATTGGGCTCCTCATGCGAAGAAAAAGTTGTCCTTTGATTCAAAGGTAAATACTTTTATGGCTATTTTACCTTGCTGTAAAAGAATGAAGAATGCCCTTTTTTCTGCCATGCTAACCATTCACTGATGCTTGTTTTGTATAAGGCTATAAGGGAATGCTTGGAAAGTCAAGAGTTGCTTAACACTATTAATATAGGTTATTAAGTTGTTTGTGGTTGATTAGCTCCCTGGAGGTGGCAATAGCAACGCACTTCTCTTGCATTGTGCTCGGTTTGTTTTCATTGAGAATCTGTGAGAGGTGAAGATATTTGAGATCTTCAGCATTGAAAGAAGGACTAAATATATAGGTAACACTAAACTTTTTAGTTTCTCTTAAAAACTTTTTCAGAAGGTTTTAATCAGAGAAATGAGTTACTGCACTGGTGGTTATGTGTGTTTTAAATGTGCATTTAAAGCTTGGCCTAGGGATTTGGGTTCTCTGTTGGTTTTGGGTAGTGCATACTTCTCAGACGTTGGTTTTCATTCCCATGTGGATGTTTGGCTCAGTTTACCTCTTGCCTCTGTTTACCCTCTTTACTATATTTGTGGTAATATTTGTGTCTGTGTGTGGTAGAACTACGTTGTAGGAAGCAGCCAAACTGCAGCTCTGACTGCGGACTTGCTGCTGGAGTGTGACCTTTGCAACAGGTGGTTGGATAAATTCTCTACATTATTTTTCAGTCCTATTTGGAAAAAAATAGGTAGAATGGTCTGGATTTGATCAGTAACAAGAAACAGTGACTGAATTGATGCAAACTTAAAGCTTCAAGACTATTATTTAAATCCAACAATAAACCAAATATTAACAATAAAAAATTCTGCATGTGTTTGACTTGTGTATTAAATCTCAGTGAGATGTAATCTGTTTCTTCTGAATAACTTGAATGAAAATTCTAACTTGTGCTTTTTATCCCCTTTAGCCAATTAATTTCTTTAGTGAAAATGTGCCTGGGGAGTGTTCGGTGGCCTCAGAGCTGAAACTTACCTGTTACAACGTTTTTTTGACCAAATAGTGTTAAGCAGAGAATAACTAATTCAGAGTAACTTTGAGTGCATAAAATACTTGAATGTATTTTTAATCATTTCATAAAATATGTAAACTTCTTAAAATTCTTTTTGAAATATTCTTCCCCATAGGTTATTGAAGATGTGTATGCAAAAGAAATCGTCAAGTCAAAGTAAGTGCTTCACTAAGAGACAAGTATTCCAAAGTTCTCTACTGAAATGGCTTGAAATGTTTGAGAGGTGCTTTAAAATACACTGAAGCGTTTAAAGTGGATAACAATGACTCAGGTGCATTTGAGCCATATAATTGGTGATGTCATTTCAAAGACAAAGTGGAGCAAAAAGAAAATTAATGAGCTCAAACTCCTTAAACATGAGGGTTGGATGTAATTATTTGGGTTCTTAGGCCATTAAAACTGTCACAATGGTCATAGGTGGCTGGGCCTTTCTTTTGCCACCAAGGTTTATGTAGGGAAGATCAGGTAAGGAGTTTACTGTCCCTAGCTTTTGCTTAAGTCTCAATACATTTGATTGGAATATTAGAGGGAAAAATAAACTATATTCTACTGCTTCTCTGTAGGAAAAATGAAATAATATAAGAATTGTCCTGTAGGATCAGAGCAAGCTTCCATTCCCAGGGAATAGGAAGAGCTACTGTTACATAGTAGCTAGCGTGTAGGAACCAGTTCAGTATCCAGTCACAGTTCCCCTGAAAGCGCTTTCAGCTTCTAATGCTTTAGGGCTGCGGGACATCATATCTCCATACTAAGTATCCAGATGGATTCTTTTCTGTGAGCTTGTTGATTGCTTAATGAGCATGCACGAACCTTCCAACTTCAATAGCATGGAAGTTACAGCAGTTCCTTCTGCATTCAAGCAGTTGATCTTGTGTATAAATGTTATGTTTTTTCCTCTGTGTGTTAATTGTTTTTTTTTTCTCCTTTTAGATTTGCTATTAGAAAGATAATGCTTCTTGAATTCAGGTAAGCTTTTTGGAGTGAAATTTTAAGTTACTTTTCTGTAGCAACAGATGAAAGTAAACATAAGAAACAAGTGCAGACCAGTAAATCAGTTTGAAGGTGGCATACTCATGTATTGCTACACTCTAAAACCTTAAGTTTGGTACTTGGGGAAAAAATAGAGTTTTGCTGCAGCAGCATCAATGCAGTTTTCTTCACCTGAAAAGATATCTGTTTAAAGTAAGATACAGTTTGTGGGTGTTGAATGGCATACCAGTGTGGAATTTATATCAGCACAGAGAATAAGGATTTTAATGTGTTCTGTGAGCATTCTTTTTCATGTTATCAGCATGTAATGTTGAATGTAACTAGTACGTTTTGGTATATAGCCCCATCTACTGCTCTATGTCCTGAAAGTCATTTTCTTTCTCCACTCTGTCCCTTCTACACTCTCACTCTCCTGTCTTCACACATATGAAATATAATTATATATTCTTTAGATTTCAGTAGCTTGCATGTACATTTATTCTCACTTGAAGGTGTTAAGATTGTTTTTATTAAATGTACTAAAGTATATTGCAGTTTAGGGGAAAATGAAATAGGAAGCTTCAGGGTTTTCTTCTTTCCCCATCTGTCCTGTGGAAGATGCCAGCACTACACACGAATCTGTAAGCTCTGGGGAAATGCTCTGTCTTACAATTTGTACACACACTCATGAAACTCTTAGCCTCCTCCTGAAGCCCCCATTCTGTTTGAGGTTCTGGAAATGTTTCTGTGTCTGAGTCCCTTGCTCCTGATGACAGCCTTGCTCTTGCTGCCTTTCTTCTGTCTGTCAGACTTATCCGAAAGAGTTCAGCTACTTTATTGCAAAGTATCATAAGAATTAGCTGTGGAAAAGGTAAATAGATGTTTTAACCATGTTAGAAAAAAAATGAGTCTTGAGAAGCCAAATGAATGTTAGAGCTATTTTCAAAAGGGAGGAATGCCTGGGCGGCCTCAGGTTTAGGAAACAGCAGGATCATCCTCTTTCTGCTGGCAGCTAGATGTTGATTTAGCAGCGGGCATAAGTGTATCACTGTTGGATTTATGGATTGCCTCTTCAGGAGTAGCTGACTTGCATGGGTAGTTTAGGAAGAGAGATGCTCCAAGTTTTCTCTCATCTTTGCACTGTAATCAGCAGTGCTTTTTTAGAGCTTTTTCCTAGGAAAAAGTGTCATATTACTGAAGAAAAAAAAATCTTATTGCTGGGAAGCTGCACTTTTCCCCCCATTCCAGTTTCTCACCCCTGATATGTAGGCAACTAAACTCAGGAGCAAGAAATCCATTACATGGTTGGGACAGTATTTTTTTTCCTCTTTCTCTCTCTTTCACCTTACTTAAATCATTTAATCACTCCCGTAATAATGCTTCACTTAGTTATGCTGTGAGGTAATACTTGAATTGCCTTTAGTGTAGTTTATAAGCATAAAATCTGTCTAGATGATGCCTAGTTTTCTTTCATAAAATGTATGTAATAGTGGAAATTCTTTAAAATAAAACGCTGTGAGTTTTCTCTTAAGAAAATTGATGTTTGTATCTTACATGAGGAAGTTCTGCCTGTGATGTTCTTTAGTCGACCATTAACGAGTTTTGTACAGTGCCCTAGACAAGAAGTAACTTCAGGAACTACTCACAAATCATAAAGATGGATTTGAGGAGGAGGAAGTAGACCCTGTGGATAACTGCTTTTTCAGATGAGTGACAGATGATGTGGGTGGCAGAAACTAATGAAACATTTTTTGTGTCTTCACAGCCAGTATCTTGAAAATTACCTATGGATGAATTATTCTCCAGAGGTGTCCAGCAAGGCATATTTAATGTCAATCTGCTGTATGGTGAATGAGAAGTTCAGAGAGAATGTCCCTGCGTGGGAGGTAACCAATTTCAATTACAGCTAGAATTGACTTAGATCCACAAGTTACAGCTTTTGCAGTCTGCTTGCTTAAATGGACAGAAAGTAGCAAATCTTACAGTGTTAAAAGGAAGTGGGAAGAATTACCTAAAATTTCTGTCACGATGTATTAAATAGTAGTTTGTTCTCTCTGAGAAAACAATGGTCAAATGAAAAATCACTTGGTGCCTTTTAGTATGTGAATACTCTCTTTTGCTGTGATGACCTTATATATCAACAGCATTTTTTTTTTAGGCACTTGACAAGTCTGGCATTTAGAGAGGTATTTTGCTGGAATAATTTTTTTTTTAATCCAGGTAAAGGTATCACTGGAAGTTTGCTCATCTGTTTATCTGATAAAGTCATACTTTAAACCTGCAAGTGTGATTTTTGTAGCTTTCTTATGTGAAATTTCTTGCTAAAGTAATGTGTTGTGTGACTTCTGTATGTATTGTTTTGTATAATAGGAGGTTCAAAAATAATTGGCCCTATTCTTACAGACTGACTCAACATTAGCTGGGTAGAAATGCTCTATGAATGCCATTTCGGAGGCACATTTACTACAATAATACTGCCAGTATTGCAGTGGTAAAAAGGACTAGTAACTCATATGTGACCTGAGTAGATCTGTACTGTTTTGGTTATGACATAGGAACCAGAAACAGAACAGCAGGGGAGAGGCACCTTATCTAAATCTGCTTGGCAGGTGGCTGCCCATGAAGTTTTGCTGCATTTTTTTCCCCTTTGAGTAGGGGAAGCCTGGGATAGTTAAGGGTTAGTTCCACAATTATAATTAATAACTCAGGCTTCTACCTGCTGAGTTTTATCAGTTAATGAACAGCTGCTATGCTGCTGTTCAGTTATTTTGCCATAATCCACATCAGGATCCCCATGTCTAATGTCAGGAGAGTACTAGTCTTGTTTTGTTTGTGCTGTCTGACTGTGATAAAGAATAAATGAAAAAATCTCTCCTTTCTGACATTTAAATGGATTTAAAGTTCAAAGCTGTTATATATGTTTGTATAATGAAGATTGAAAAAATGTGTATGGGCTTGGCTCTTAGTTTCCACTTCTATTCCTAGACATTCAAGAAAAAGCCAGAACACTTTCCCTTCTTCTTCAAGTGCATCCTGGAAGAATCGCTGGTTGAAAATGACAGTGAATTCTCTCTACATGAACAGACAGTCCTCCTACTTTTCCTTGATCACTGCTTCAATAGTTTGGTATGTTTCAGATAAAGAGTGGCTGTGCATTTGTGTGCTTAGACTGATTCCTGGCTCTTAGGAAAGAGACCAATGCAAGGTTCTGTTTTTCAGATTTTTTTTTGTATAGAGAAGTCATTTACCTCTGTTTTCTACTCATTTTGTGTCTCTCACTGTTTACTTCAGTGTGGTACAAGGTCATGAAAATGAGATACTCAAAACTTGAGGGGGCAGCACTTGATGCCAAGTGCAATTTTAATTGAATTCGGATTTATATTAAGATAGTGTATTACATTTAAAAGCAGAACCCTGGCTACTCTTTCATTTGGAAGACAGCATAAAAGTGCATGTAAAAGCAAACTGCTATATTAGAAGCTACACATATGGAAGAGAATAGTCGCTATAGTGTTAAATTAAAAACATTAAGATGTGAAGATTTAAAATGCTGAGGATATGAACCGTTTGTCCTTGAAATGATACTTAAGATGTCAGATGTCAGTATCTCAGTAGATTAGGAAGAAAAGAAACTTTGTGGCCAGAGATTTTGAGAAGAGGTGAAGATTTGAAACAACAGCTGATAGTACATGAATTAAGGAGAAAAGTTATTCCAGATAGTTATTTCAGATATAGAGTTATTTCAGATAGTGGGAAGACAGTAAATCATGTGGAGAAACTTGATGAATGAAGGGCAAAAGAGGGAGAGGGCAAAGTAAAAATAAATACAGAAAACATAGTGAGAAAAATTACTGTAAGAATGAGAAATGACTGAAAAGATAACATTGGTTCTCACCAGTTCCTGTGCTAAAACCCTTATGGGAGTGGTACTCCAGGCAAAGTATTAAAAACTGATAGATTCCATGAAAGGAACTCAAGATGAGAAAGTTGTCAGCAGTTGGAGTATTGGAAAGGATTATTATGCATTTCCCTGTTACGAAATGTGCAAAGTCTAATAAAGCAATGTAAATATCGTTTCAGAGGGTAACTCCCAATGATCTGTTTTGTAAAAATACACATGCAAGATAGGCACAGTAGACAATTTAAGATATTTAACGATTCCTTTTGTCTCTGTAACTTTTTAACAGGAAGTGGACTTGATCAGAGGCCAGGTGCAGCAGCTCATTTCCTTACCGATGTGGATGGCTCTCCAACCTGTAAGCATAACGCTATAAAACAGGCAAAACAATCTTCCTGGCAGTATGTGGCACTTGGAATGTGGACTGTGTCCTGGCAGCTTAGGAAGATCAATACAATGCTTTCTTCAATGCTAAAAGACCGTATTTTATATGCTTGATAAAATTCTCCTTTCGGTTGGTTGTGAATTTTCATGTAATTGGATTCCGTGTTTGTTCTAAGTGTATAAGTGTACCTGTTAGTTTTGTTATAGCTTCTCTAAGCTTGTAACTTAGGGACAATGTCACAGGACTGTAGAGGTTAAGAAATATAACTTATGTGGAAACAGAAAATATTGGAAAAGGGAAGGATACAGAAAGCCTACTGAGACTGAGGGAGCAGGAAAGAGCTGGGCACACCGCTCACCTATATAAACAACTTTCAGAACTAGAATTTTAATTTATTGAACCTCAGTACTTTGTGCAAAAATCCATGCACCTGAGTGACAAACTGTTCATTTTGTCATAATTTTTCGGATGAGTCTACTATGTAAATATCTTGCTTGTTAGCAGAAATCTTCCTGTGGCAGAAGAAAGTTTTTTTCCTACATTAGACCTATGTGCAAGTCGATATGTTCCCATGTGTTGGATTTTTCTTTTAATTTCATTTGACTTAAAATCTAGGAAATAAAAGAAATAAGGCTTCAACATCCAAACACATTGAAACTGAAATGTGAAAATATAGTTGCTCTGATTCCTTTGTATATTTGTATATTGAAAACATACAGATGTAAGACACAAGTTTATTTTGTAGAGTTAATGCCATGTGAAATGAAATATCTTAGTGTTTGTGGGGTTTTTGAATCTATTGTGGCTTCTCTTTATTGCTAACAATAGCATAAGCTTTGATTTTATGGATTTCTTCTATGCTTGTTTTTCCACATCCTAATGCAAATCAGTGCACCTTTACTTACAAGCTTGAACTAGTTGTGGCAGTGAAATCTTTTCCTCAGTTCCAGGAGAAATTACTAGATGTGATGTGATATTTTTATTTTTTCCATGAGACATTTTTGTTTTTGAATACAGAAAAATAAGATGAAATTTCATGTCAAGTTGAAAGTCACATATCACAGTTGAAAGTCTCCATATTAAAGTAACTACTTTCATTATCAAGTTTTTATTCAACTGCTGAAAGTATGAAATTTAAAGTATAAGGGCATTTTTTGCCAAAGTGTTCTGATATGTCATATTAAAAAGTGTAGTTTTGGAATAGAGTTAGGTTCCAATAGACTGTTTAGCCATGACTAGTAAATATTTGACTGAGCTCTGTCTATCACTATTACATTCATGTTCTTCAGTGCTATCTGTTTAGATTAGTCTGAGAAAGGGGTTTATTTCAGGTTATTACATATTTTTCCTTAGTAAGGAAACTGGATTACACTTACGTGAGAACAAAGATTATTAATGATTGAATAATAATTTTTATCTTTTCAGAAACGTCTGGAACAAGAACTGAAAAAGACACCAAAGCTAAGAAAATTCTGGAATCTCATAAAGAAAAATGATGAGAAGATGGATGAGAAAGCAAGAATGCAGTATGTTACAGAAAAATCTTTCCCTGTTGAATCAAAAGCTGTCCCTGCGTTCCTTGTAATTTACCCAAGATATTTTTTTGAGTAATAAAAACTGTATTGGGGAAAAAAAAAGGAACAAGGATGGCAAATGAGGAATTGATAGTTTGTAGTCTTGTGGAAGCTGCTTTGTTTTCCAAGGCTTTTCATGCCAAATACTATTATAAGATGTTTTATTTGAACACTGAAATTATGATTTTCAATGTTAAAGCTGTGGGATGAAAGTCACAGGAGAATATATAGCTACTGATACTTTTTTTAATGACATTTATCAAAAATTTAACTTGTATACAGATAACTAATAAATTATTTGAATAAGCTTGTATATGTGTTACTAAAATCAGCTCATTTGAATAGTTTTATGTGGCTATATGGGTAGGGTGAGTCACTCTTTGACTTATATGTAAGCAAGGGTAGACAGCTTAGTGCTAACCGGTCTGCTTTAGTGGAAAGGACAAATTATGATCCAAACAGTTTAGATAGGACCTCAAAGCAAATAGTTATCTTTGCATAAATTTTACTGCAATTAACTTGGTGCTAGTAAAGAGTCAGATAAACTTGTGCTCTGTTTTTAAGTGATACTAACTCTTTTGTCGTATATCTTGTTTTAGAGCCTATCGGGAGAGAAGATTTCTTTCACAGCTTATTCAGAAATTCATTTCTGTGCTAAAATCAATACCTATCTCAGGTAACTGGTCCTTATGTTTATATTGTTGTGTCTTTTTAATCTATCTTAAATTCTTTTCTGCTGCTGAAGCAACTATTCAATAGTTGTAGGAATGAAGTTAGAGACATGATTTTGTTTTTTTAATGAAAAATCTATTTCTATGGATCTAATGTCAAAGTTAGAACTGAAATAGCAGAAGGTTGCTTTGAAACTTGTGTTCAGTTGCAGACTTAAAAAATGTTGAATAGTGATATTCATCATAATCTGCTTATGTGCCTCTTACAGCACTAAAGCATTTCAGTGCACATTTAGATGCTTTGTTGAGCAGGTGTTATAAATGCATATCATAATGCTCTGTTCTGTCAGTACCATTGAGTTATGGTTGGAACAAAACCCTAAAGTGAAATGTTGTAAGATTTGACTGCTCTTTATTTATGAGTCATTATGACAAGAAAATTATATGCTTGCCTGATTTAGACAAGAGAATTGTTTGTACAGGAAGGTGTTAGCTTTTAAAAACAAAAAAAACCCCTACGATTTATCATTTGGGCAAAATTGCCTCCTGTTCTGTTTTTGCTCTTAAACTCTTAGGAAGCTTTAGCTATTAGCTGAATGAAATTCTGTATTTTCTTCCTTAAAATGAGTTTGCACCTTTATCTTCCCACTTCTGCAAGACCAGTTTTACAATAAAATACCTTAACAATTATGTCGAAGCTTTAGAAAATAGATGTATTCATTAAAGCAGATTTAAGGTTCTGCTTTGACTTGATTCTGAAGGTTCTGTAAGAACCGCCTCAGTTTTCCTCAAAACTGTTCATGCTGCCCTTGCCCTAGTGTGACTGCAGTTAAATACAGTTCATGTGGGGTGACCTAGTAGTAGGTCCAGTGGGGACTCAACATCAACTAAGCACACTTGTTACATACATACCTCTCATATTGAAACTAAAGAGATTTTCCGAATGTGGAGCAAGAAGTGCTTTTATGAGCTTATGGTGGTTTAAATTATCTCACTCTACCTGACTAGACACACACAGTCCATTACAAGGCAAAATTTATTTACTTCACCCGATCCACCTTTAAATACTGCAGATGTTTTTAAAAACTGTAATGAAGGTATATACAAAAGTGAGGAGATGTTTTGGGAACTCGAAATGTTCCTAAGCAGCTTAGCATTCACAGGCAATGGGCTATTGGTGTGTTGTTGAAAGTTGAGCAAACTTTTCTTTTTATGTGAGACAGGTTGTCTGTTTCCCAGTGAATAAAGTTACTTCTGAAAGTCTTTATTCCACTACTTTCTTATATTAAAAGATCATGTGGTATGGATCAAGTGCCGTCTTGATTTGCTAGTTTGCTTAACAATTTTTAATTTGTATCTAGGTCCTGTATCTATGGACAAAGTTCATTATTGTGAGAGGTTCATTGAACTCATGATAGATCTTGAGGTAAGTTACAAAATTACTTACAGTCTATTTCTTGGTCTACTCTGCTACGGTTTTGCATGCATCAAATGTTACTCATGCTGCCACAACTTAGCGATATAATCATGTTACCTGAAATAATAATGTGTATGTTCATTTAATATTGATTTCCTATTTCTAAATGGGAGGCTATAGCCATACTGTCCTTTCAGGATCTGGGTAGTAATATTTATAAGTCAGACAAACTACTAGTGAAAGATACAGTCCTGAATTGCTCAACAAGGAGGACTTTGAGAGTAATGATAGTAATTCTGGCAATTAATGGGAATATATAAAATTTTATCCATTTGTATTAATCCAGGACTATTCTTCCTGATATTTTATAGACCACTTAAAGTACCTTTCTTGAAGATTATAGACTCAGGAGACATGTTGTTCTTAATTCCAAACTCTTTCCAGTTGACTATACTTCATTATTTAAAACGGATGGTTGGATGGTTTGGAGGATCTAGGTTTGTTATAGAATAATGAAGAAGCCAAGTGAGATTTTGTGAAATGACACACAGATACTGAGAAAATAAGACAGTGTTAAACTTCACAGTATCAGAATTAAAAAATAAAACAAAACTCTCAGATGATAATTTCTCTCAAGAGTAGCAGTTTATTTAATTATTTTTCAGGTTAAGACATTCTGACATAGAATTTACAACAACAGTAAGTACAGGGTTTTTGAAGCAGCTTGTTCTTGAGCTCATGCAGGCTAACTCCTTTTCTAAACCCCTTGAGTAGTGTAGGCCTGTTGTTGTAGTAGAAAGGCTTCTTGCAATTAGATATCATTGTCTTAGGGCCATAATACACTCTAAGGATGTATTGGATGTTAAGTTGATAACACCTAGCCATCTTTGACACTGAAGTTAACAGAAGGGTTGGAATTTGGAGTTTATGAAGCTTGTTGTAGTGACTACAACAGTCACAGAAAATAAACTAAAAAAACCCAAAGCTTTCTGCCTCAGTGTTTATTGCTAATGAGTTATTTTTGCACATATTAAGACCTTTTGTTCAAGATATTTTTGATTCATGTTAATTATATGTACTCTAATCAAAACTAATTTGGTCATTTGAAAGGGATGACTTCAACAAAGCTGTCATACTCTTTGTTTTTTACAGTGACAATGCATGGCAATTAATGCTCTCTACTACAGATAATTGTCTGATTAAGTTCTTAGCACCATGTGCTTTTTAATTTTCTAAATTCAATCTGTAAATTCCATTGAGAACTCCAGTTTTTTTCTTGGGTTAAGGGGTCCTGCTGTTGGCTGTTAAGAAATGACAAGGCAGCTTAAACTGTTCACATAGGCATAAAATGGTGTCTTTTTTAGCCCTTGTTCAGATTTGAAAAATTCTGAAACCTTCTTGAAATCGAAATATATGAGAAACCAGGCTATTTAAAGTTTGGAAGAATTCCTTGTACTAATGTAAGGTTGTGTATCCCAGGCCTTGCTTCCCACACGGCGCTGGTTTAATACTGTGTTGGATGACTCCCACCTTGTGGTGCACTGTTACCTGTCTAGTCTTGCCAAGAGAGAGAAGGAGGGCCACCTCTTCTGCCAGGTGAGGTTCAAAGTTGTTGGAAATACTTTTTCACTCTTGTGTGACTCTCAGTATTGCCACCACTGCTTTTTGTATTCCCTTGTTCCAGAGGGAATGCTTCTGATAGAAGCAACTACTGTTTTATTTAAATCCTTAAGATGATATTCTTTTCTTACCTGTGCCTATGTGAGTCTGCTTTTATGTTTTTGGCTCTGTTTTTGAGCAAGTTTTAAACTGCATTGTTTTCTGGATTGCATGTTTATCAGGGGCATGCCTAACCTAGCATATAGCAGGAGTCATGTCACTGATGTGTTTTTGAAATGCATCCTTCTGTTTGAAATCAGATTATTTACAACAAGGCTTTTGTTTGTTACTATCCTTTAGATTATGTGACTAAGTGCTCTTGAACTCTAGTCTGGGAGGGTAATTATTTCAGTTTGAGGTCTTTAAAGTCTTGTATCAAGTGTGTATATATAAAAAAAACCTCTCTAGCTGTGGACTCTGATATAATTTATTTGAATTTTAGATGAGATTTCTAAACAAAGTTGTTCTGTGCATCAGCCAAAACTAAAACATAGATACAACTCCTCAGTCTGTTCCTTTGAGTGTTTTTAGAGACTCTTTTTTGTGTGTGATGCCTGGCCTTTCCCTGTGGAGTTGTGTTTTTTTGTGGTTTTTCTCTGTCTCACTGTTAATTCACTAATTTATATGCATGATGTCTCAGCTCTTAGATATGTTGAAATTCTACGCTGGCTTCGAAATCAATGATCAGACTGGAAATGCCTTGACAGAGAATGAGATGACAACAATTCATTATGACAGGATCACGTCTTTACAGGTAGGAAGAGATTGAAGAACTTAGGGAAGAGGAGAGAGATGTTTCTGTTAACTGAAGCTGCAACTAAAGTAGATGTTATTTCTAAAAGCAAACCTATATTTTTTTTCCTTGTTGATTTGCAGATTTTTTTTTATCCATACTATCTTGGAGACTTCATTAGTACTTCATGTTATGTATGTAGATAAGGTAAAAATAGTCAATATAGAGAACCTAAATAAAGTTGCAGTCAGGATCAATAGCCCTGTTATTTGCTCTAACAAAATAAAACCACATTTGGTTTGATGTTGTCATTTAAATTTAAGGTGGCCTGTGTCCACTAAAAGTACTGAGGGCAAAATTTGGTAAGAGTTTAATTTACATTATGCAGTAGGTGGCACCATTTCTTCAAAATCTATTTGCTTGCACAGCACAAGCAGTGCTCCATCGTCCAGGTCCATGATCATCTGCAGTTACACAAAGATAGAGCTACTCTTTTACAAATGTTTTCTAAGCAATTTTAACAATATTGAGATCATCCTTGTAAATAAAATTTTAGGGTTTTTTGTTGTTGTTCTTAGTCTTCAAGGTTCATATTTGTCCAGTCATATTTTTATTTTAATGACTAAGTTGGCAAATATTGATGGGAGGCGTTTCAGAAAGGTGATAGAGTTATAAAGAGGTGGTGCTAACTGGGAAAGATGGAGTGTTCACTACAGCTTATATTTCTGGTCTGGCAATATCCACAGAATGAATGCTGTGTGCTCTGAAGCAGAGGAAGCTTTGCTTATGTGTGAATGTTTAGATTGTTGTTATTTTTTTCATTAACATACTTACATTCAGTTTCTGGATGTGGGTGTTTTCTAGAAAGCGGCCTTTGCACATTTCCCAGAGCTTTATGACTTCGCACTCTCAAATGTAGCTGCAGTAGATACTCGTGAGTCACTAGTGAAGTTTTTTGGACCTCTCAGGTAAGTCATCAAAAAGAAATTTGACATGAAACTAAAGTCTTCTCATTATGTTTTAATTTAGCAAACTTCTTTTTTTTTTTATGATGGCATGTTCTAAGAAGAGCAATTCGTATTTATTCTTTTTTTATTGCCTTAATTGAAATAGGGGGAAAAGGGAGAGTTTGGAGTCACTATGAGAAACTAGTAGTGAATAGTCTTAATTGCAAACTTTAAAAATACTTATTTTTGCTTTTCTAATGAATGTGAGAAAGCACTAATTTAATTACTTAAAATAACTTCAATGTCAATTACCTTATATACACTAACCTTAATTTAAAAAAATCTTGCTTTCTCCCAATCTGTAATAGAAATAATAAATTTGTACTGCTTTATTGACTGTATTGTATTGACTGCTCTATGTTGCACTACTGTGGTTAGTAGAGCAATAGTCCGTATTTTGACAGATACAGGGTGTTCTCTAAAACAAATATTTTAAGTAATTGTTTCAAACTTAGAGTCCTGGGCAGGAATTGCTGCCATTTGAAGTTCCTAGTTGTGGGTTTGGGATGGAAATGCCGCCCTTGGCCTCTCTGAAGCCTCTCCCCTCTCCCGTGCAGCCCCAACGTGCTCCACCAGGTGGCCTCGCACCTCTGCCTGCTGCCGGCCCTGCCTGACGGCGGCGACACGGCCTACGAGAAGGAGTTCCTGCTCGAGCTGCTGGTAAATCCCTCAGGACACGGCAGTTCATGTCGCATGTGCTTGTTCTCATCCGCACACCCAAGATCACAGCCTAGTTTAGCAACTTCAGTGTTATAAAGTACCCAGTTAGAACATTTTTGTGGACTATTTGTGAGCTGACACAGTGTTATGGCGATTATTTGAGTTCTAAGATAGTATCTGAAACCAAATGATAAATGAGCTATTTCAAACTCTTTATTTATTTATGTGTCATTCCTGAGAAACTACTGTGTGTGTGTCCGAGATGATCATCCGTGTTGAGCAGCAACACTGTTTGAGTCCTCTGCTCTGTTGTATATTTAACTTCTTATTACCTTAAATATTATTGCTAACACAGAGCTAGTTATTCAGAGTCTGTTTGGGTCTTAAATTATTTGAAATCTCCTTTGCACGTAATATTTGCTTTTAAAAATATTCAGACAATGTCAGCATTATTATACACTTTTAAATAGATACCAAAATTAGGATAGCACAGCTGTTTTTTGATCTTTTCCACTGACTTATTTTGCTGTTGATGCTTTCTTTAAGAATTGCAGATAGTTCCCTCAGATTTAGATACTTGGTAATATATTTACAGATACCACGAGGAAATATTTGTTCAGATGACATACTTTTGTAGTTTTTTTCTTTTTTTTCTTTCACAAATAAGAAGCTAAGACCAGCTATTTCTAGCTGGTCAGTGTTACAGTTAACTAATAAAGAAAAAGTCAGTTGTCTGCTAAGCCTTGACTGAATATTTTCAGCTCTTCTGCCATTTTTGATTGGTTTGGTAATAAAATGATTGTTGGGCACTAGAGCCATGCTGGATTACTTGGACCAAGTTGATCTTGTCAGTAGGTGGCTTCAGTTGTAAGTAATAGAAAATAAAGCTTTTTTTTAAACGGAGAAAATGGAAATAGCATATATAATCACTGGCCATCTAGTGGATTAATACAAGTTTATCAAAGATAGCTTTGTAGTCCCATTTCAACCTATGTTCATCTCAAACACATCCTTTCTTCTTCAGGTCTCCCGTCATGAGCGACGAATATCTCAAATTCAGCAGCTCAATCAAATGCCCCTTTATCCCACAGAGAAGATTATTTGGGATGAAAATATCGTCCCAACTGAGTATTATTCTGGAGAAGGTATGATTGTTGGTTCAGTGTATTTGTGTTTTATTCAAAATGATCTTTGAATGATTTTGCAAGTTTAAATTCTGTAACTCTAAGACTGTAAATGCTGCAAATAAGTATTCCTGATGTTTATGTTCATCCTGTCTTTAGAACTTATATGTAGTAATTAAGCATTTTTCAGTCTTTCAGTCTTCTCAAGGTTTTCAACTTCTTCAATATTTCTGTTTACAACTTGACTCAGGAACATTGCAATTAAATTGTTAAAAACAAAAATCCAGAGTCTTTATAGAGGGGCATCCATTTACTCCTAAACTGGATAACAAATGTGCAGTTCCCACCACTTGCTTTGTAGGAATTTACTGTGTGATAAATCAGGTAGATAAATCAGGTAAAGATGCAGGGAAATGGCTTTCATGCATGCTTTGTTTTTAAGCAAGTTCAAGAAGGGCTGTTTAAAAAAAAAAAAAAAAGAAAAAAAAAATACAGGGGGCGGAGGAGAATAATATTAATTTCACTGGAGGAATATATGAATACTTTGAAATGTGGCACGTGCACTGTAATTCAGATATGTTGTAATCAAGGAAGTAAACTGCAGATATGGCAAAGAAGGCATTAATTTGTTACTTGGCAATAAACAGCATTTGTATTTTGTGTAATGTTTTTAAGACTTGTAACTTTTAAAATACTAAATCTATATCAATGCATATCAATTCCATACTCAAAGCACAGTACAAAGTATGTTTCTGGATTTGAGTAGTGAATATTCTGTTCTTTCCTTCACTTGTTTTTGGTTCAGAGATGTAGCTTTTTTGTTGTTGTTCTTGGGTATATTTTTAACAAAGGATCTTTTTACAAACAGTCGTGTCAATGTTACTTAGAGAACTGGCCAAGGATTAGATATGTAAGGAGCACATTTCCTTTGAGTATCATAGAAGTAATTCAATGGTGATTTTAAATTTTTCTGAGTAAGTTTTCCTGGTAGAGTTTATTCTTAAGAAAACTGAAAGGATCAGGGTAATCCTCTCTTGTTTCCTTACAAGAGTGTTTATAACCCAGAAGGAAGTTGGGAAGTAGGAGAAAAAAAAGAGTCTAGACATCCCTAAAATGTGTTGCTTCAGGTCCTACCCTTTGCATATAAGTAGCTTTACAGGTCAGGTTTGTTTCTTGGTGATGAAAAATGTGTTAAAGTGATTTTTTTTTTTTTGTATCACCATGTGGCTTTCCTGAATAGAAATTACTGTGTTCTGTCACCTTTCTTCACTGAAAAAATCTCAGGGGAAATCTCACCTGAGAGAATCTCAGTTCAGGTGAAAACCAATATGTGACATTTACACAGATTAAAAGTTTCAAAGATAAAGCTGCACATAAAGGATTGGAACTGGAAAATCGTTGAAAAATGTACTGCTCATTATTTAATAAGTCTTTCTGTCCTTATTAATTACTGGCTTAAATGTTAAATTCACAGGATACTGTGTCCCATGTTTTGTCACATATCTTATTTGTATAAAACTAGTTTGGTGGTAGCCTACAAACAGTGAGGATTCATTCTTTAAATAGTTAGATATATATTGCCAGAAAGATGGGAAGCTCCTTTAATTAATCATTCAACTAAACTTTTTTTTTTTTTTTTTTTTTTTTTGGAAGGAGGGAGAGAGAGAGAAGAAAATGTATATGCACTGTTTAGAAAGAAAACTGTAGAATAATATATTTACTTATTTTCTAATATGTAGAATCAATTCCTAAACTTGTCTTATTTCTGTTCACCCCTCAAATATCTCTTCCACTTCTCCCTTAGGTTGTCTGGCGCTTCCCAAACTGAATTTACAGTTTCTGACTCTTCACGACTACCTGCTTAGGAACTTCAACCTCTTCCGGTTAGAATCAACCTACGAGATCAGACAGGACATTGAAGACAGTGTCAGTAGGATGAAACCATGGTAATAGTTACTAACTGGCACAAACCAGCCAGCTTAACTTAAATTGTAATGAAAACATACTTGAAAATGTCTAAATGATGCTTTGTCCTTGCCAAATGTGTAACAATTATGCTGTTTTACATAATTATAAAGGTAACGTATTCTATATTAACTGCTTTCAAAAGTTGCTGCCATCCCGAGAGATGACTCTGCAAGTGTGTGTTCATTTGTTTGCCTGTAGAAGTGTAATAGACATTATGTTGGGTGCCAACCAACAGCCTTTGCTGTATTAACAAAGATGAACTATACTCAAAAAGTTCTGAGCCTTGACTGACCTATGTGAATACTGGAACCTTTATCACCATTTTGTCTCCTGTATGAGAGGTGTTGCTGTATGTTCTTCATTTGCCCTCTGTCACATTATGAGCTCTTTAGATTTTGGGAATTCATTTGTTTTGATCTCTCTCTGTATGTTATCAACCTGCATATTTCTTCACCTCTCTCTGACTTTGGTATTTTTTTAATAATGCCAGCATTATTAAAATTTGCCAGTTGCCCTCATTTTTTTTTGAAAGGTAAAAGTAAGTATATTCATGTTACCCTGCAGCTCTAAACTGAAGGATGATACAAAGCTAGTTCACTAATCTGTAAAATTAAAGCTTCTACTTTTCTCCTTAGAGCTCTCCGTGGTATAATATTCACAATTTACATTTTATTTATGTGTTTTATTTTAGGCTGTCGGAGTATGGAGGTGTGGTCTTCGGTGGATGGGCTCGGATGGCCCAGCCCATTGTCTCCTTCACAGTGGTGGAGGTGGCGAAGCCCAACATTGGGGAAACGTGGCCCATGCGGGTGCGAGCGGACGTCACCATTAACCTGAACGTCCGCGACAGCATCAAGGATGAATGGGAAGGTACTGGCCTTCTGTGAAATAATGTTCTGCAAGCAGGGCTTCCTCAGAGGGTCCTCCTTGACTTTGTTTGAAGGAAAGATTTTATATCTGAGCTGAAGATTTGCAGGTTTTAATGTATTCTTTGAGCGGTACTTTGACATCCCGCTTTTTACACAGATTAGCAGAGCATCTAAAGGAGTTAGCTTGAACTTGGGACAAAGCCCTGCAGCTCTTTTAGAATACCTTCTGCACCTTTGTTCTTAGCCTTCTCCTGTCTCTTAGGATATGGTCCTTTAGTTCACCACATGGACCAATGTTAAACAGTTTTATCCAAAACCTCCCACTTCTTTTTGTGTTTGTCTCTTTAAAAGCACACATTCTGTTACAAATCACCTTTTTGGTTTTTTATTCACTTTTTTAATTATTTGGAAAATCCATTGCCTTCTCATGTACTTCAACATTGTATTGAGGGTTTATAGCATGTGTTAGTCCTTTATCATTGGTCCTTCTTCTCTAAGATCAAATTTGAGAGACCTTATGATACAGGTAATTTATTACACTGCTTCTGATTCAGCAGTTTCTGATTGCTTTTAAGCTCTTCAGGATGAGATTTTATAACTTAATGACTTGGCATAGGATGGAAGACTTACCTAGTGAATTAATAGGATCAACGCCATGAAATTTTATATCCATATGTTCCTAAAATCAAATAGCTGCCTTTGATACAGTTATCCCCAGGTTTTCTCAGCAGACTTTTTAATGCTTCAAAGCTTTAATGCCTTTTTTTGCTTCATGTATTGATATTTAATTGATGATGATAAAACTCTAGCATTCATTAATAGCTCATGTCCTGATGGTTGCGAGCTCACAGGAATATCCCAGGAGCCAGTATCCTTATCATGGCTCTAGTTTATTACTTATATATTCACATGCACTTACACACATACACTCTTACAGCAGCAGTACTTTTAAATACTTGAGCTGTCTCTGTGGTCTCTGAAGCCATAATGCTTTAAATGAGATGGCGTTCAAAGCCATTTATGAATTGGGACTTGGAGGAAGAAAGATCTGACAAAGTTGTGATGTAGCTGCTTTGAGAAGGGTAATAATATCCAATAAGTAACAAATTATTTACCTTTGAGGAAATTAATCTTTCAAGTGAGGTTTGGAAAGGATCTCTTAAAAGTTTCTGTTAGTCATATAGGGGAATTCAGCATCTGTTCAGTAAATTCTGAAGGTTTCACAGATCTGTGGGAATCTGCAGGTGTGTTGCAGGGAGGGATTAGCGTTCAGAATGACGTCAGCAAATCGGAAAAATGGACATTTAAAAATAGGATGTAATTCAATAGGGATGAATATAACATACTAAACTTAGGCAGGAGTAATCCATTGCATAAATCCATGATGGGGAAATAACTTGTTAGGCATTAACTCTGCAGAAAGAAAAGAATCTGAGTTCATGATGTCTCAGTAGCTAATGTGACTTAACAACAATATTCTGCTGCTGAGGGAAGAAGAAAAACACTTGGCCAGGTCATACTGGATTTATGAACTGGAGCAGAATTTGGAAAAGAGATAACTTGGCTGAGTGACCTTCTTTCCATATCTGGAATCCTCAAAGGCTTGGGATCTAAGAGCTGTGGAAAAAGTAGCAATATCTTTTGATTCTGTCTACTAAATTAAATGTGTATGTAAAAACAGAAGTCTTTGTGCTCTGAACAAATGCTTTTTAGCTTAAAAGATTAAGTATTCTGCTATATGTATTTTGCTTAAGGAATAGAAAATGGAAAATAGTATTCAATCAAATTACTAAATGTTTCTCTCTGGCATCAGGTCTGCGTAAACATGATGTCTGTTTTCTGATTACGGTCCGTCCCACACAACCTTATGGCACCAAGTTTGACCGGCGGCGACCTTTCGTTGAGCAGACTGGCCTGGTGTATGTCCGGGGCTGCGAAATCCAGGGCATGCTGGATGAGAAGGGGCGTGTCATTGAGGAAGGTAGGGGCACCAAAGCTTTTTGGAAGACTTTTTAATTAGCGTAATTGCTTGTTTGCCTACTTTTAAAGTGATATTTGTTGCATTAATTATCTACTTGTAAAAGCAGGCCAAATTCAGAAGTCATCCTAAAAAGGTGAATTTGACGAAAATATTCCTAAAAACAAAATCTATTTGATAAAATAGATGATGTTTAAAAACACTATTTGAAATGGGATAAAAATGTGAAAGAAGAGAATTGTACTGCCATGCAGAAATGAGGCTTCAGTATAATCATGCCTACATTCTGTGTCAGAAATGAATGTGAATTGCTTATTTGAACGATAATCTGCTTTTTAGCACTGCTTCAGATTATAATCTGTTTGTTTCATTATGGGCAGGACCTGAGCCCAAACCAAAACTTAGAGGAGATTGCAGAACATACAGAATATTTTTGGATCCAAACCAATATCAACAAGATATGACCAACACAATTCAAAATGGAGCAGAAGATGTATATGAGACATTTAATATAATAATGAGAAGAAAACCAAAAGAAAACAATTTCAAGGTAAAGTTATTGAGTATGAATTCTTAGAATTGAAGTTCATCTGGATTTGGTAGGCACTGCTAAGACTTGTTCCTTTTTAGCTGTGGGCAGTCAGACAGGCTTTTCAGACCAGTTCAACAGCCTTAAGAGCGAGAGCTCCTGAACTGCAGGAAAATTGTCCTGTAGGATTAAGAACTGGAGCAGCCAAGAAGCAGAACCCTGGGCACTGCAGAGAAGAGTCTGACACAATCTTTACTCTCTCCCATCACCTCTTTATGCACAGGTTCATACACAGCCCCAGCCTGTGCTGCTGCTTGACCTTATTCCTCCTAAGGTGCTGCACTCTGCATTTCACTTTCTTAAACTTCATGGAACTTTTTTTGTTTGCCCATTTCTTTAGCCTATTGAGAACCTTCTGAATGGCAGGATCTGCTGTATCAACCACTCCTCCCAGTCTTATCCTCTGCAAGCTTGTTAAAGATGTGCTCTGTTCCATTGTTGAGGTTGTTAATAAAATTCCTTACGCTTTTGAGACCAAACAACTTTTCTTCAAAGTCAAGCTTATTGAAATGAGAGGCATGGAAGGTCTAAAAGGAGGTTTAGTCATCTGCATTTATGTGGGACCCTCATTGCCTCTGTAGATTTTGTATATTTATGCAGGACTGATGACCATAATACTTAATGTCCTGAAAGATACAGTGCAAGCGTGAAAAGGGCAGAGAAATATATTCCTTGGACCCACTGCATAAATTCAGACAAGTGGGATAAGGTTCCATGCTCTGTTTTGCCCAAGTGTCCTGCTATTCGTATTCCTTATACGAATATAATTTTGCAGAACTTAAAATATTTTCACTTCAAACATGCTGCCTTGTAGAAGGCTTGGAGAGGACCTGTTTGCAGAAATATATCTGATTATTGATTAAATGTGGATTTCATTCACTGTAAAGTCAGGCTACAAACTTGGAGCCTAACTTGGAGGCCATTTTTATTTTGTATGCAGGTTTTGAATTGCGCCTTTTTTTCCCTTTGAATGTTCAAGAATGAAAACGTTACTGACGACTATGATGTTCCTTCTGTCTTTACTAACAGTTCAGGAATTAGATTCCATGACACTTATGACACTAATGGTTTGTTATATACATAGTGTATGCAGTGATATCAGCAGAATATATAGCAACTGATTGAGATCTACCAAACATCTGTCAGTGAAGTGCTACTGCATGCTGGCATCCAGAAAAATTTGGTTAGTCTTCAGTATGTCACATCTTGTCAGGAAAGAGTCTGCCTTTCTAATGAAGTGGGTTTTATTGTTTGTTTGTTTTCTCTCTTAATTTACAGGCTGTTCTGGAAACAATTAGGAATTTGATGAACACAGACTGTGTGGTTCCTGACTGGCTGCATGACATCATTCTTGGATATGGAGACCCGAGCAGTGCACACTACTCAAAAATGCCCAATCAGATTGCTTCTCTGGATTTTAATGATACTTTTCTCTCCATTGATCACTTAAAAGCCAGCTTTCCTGGATATGATATTAAAGTAACTGTTGACAATCCAGATCTTCAGATACCTCCGTTCAGGTGATCTGAAAATTTCCAGTATTCCTGATCTGTTAATCTCACTGTACTCTCACTGTAGCACATAATCAGATGGAGGAGAGTTTGTTATTGGAAGGGAAGTGTTCTTTCTTGTAAGGAAATATATACATTAATTTAGTAGAAGGTTTTAAATTGTTACACAGCAGAAGCAAGTATACACTACAGAAGCACTTAAGACCATCCTCTGCTCTGCTGTATGCAATCCATTACTTGTACACTGTTGGAGAATAGAGGACTGGACTGAAGGAAAAGTGCACATGATTTCCTTTAAAAGTTAGCAACAGTTGAACTTTATTTCTTTTTGAAAGAATAATCTGAGGTGTGTGTGTATGTGCATTTTTGCCCAGGTCATTTCTTGTCGTGACTAAATTGCATCTTGGAGGAAGTAATCTTTCAAGCTTGTTTGAAGCCTTACATCCATCTTATTGATGTCAAGAATGTATAAGCGTCTAAAAACAACCTGTTGTAGTGAACATTCTGAAATGTTTACTTAAATTGTTCTAGGATAACTTTCCCCATAAAGGGAGGTAAAGGAAAGAAAAGAAAGGAAGAGGATGGAAATGAAGAAAAACCTGAGGAAGCTAAAAGATTGATTGTAGAACCTCATGTCATTCCAAACAGGGGACCTTATCCATATAATCAACCCAAACGGTAAGAATGCAAGGGAACATAGGTACAAATGCTAATGGGTAGATATCCATTCTGTCTGGGTTGTGTGCAGGCTGTAAATTAAAGGTTATTTTGATGTCACTATCTCACTGCTCCCCTCTCCCCCAAATTTTGTCTGTAAGAATATTTTGGTTTATATTTAGAATGAAATATTATTCTCTTTTTGTAAATTGAATTTGAAAAATATGTTGTGAAATATTGGTTTTCAGTATTATCAGACTTTTAATATTTTTTCATTATCTCTCACCTAGTGATATTTTAAAAATATTTTTATAAACAACTTAGAATTAAAGAACTGTGAGTAGACTTATTTTTGTAAGTAGGTAAAATACTTTTTTCATATTAATGGACGTCTTATACCATTATGCAGGATTTTTATATACTACTGAGAATAAGGACATTACAAGCTTAGCTTTCTTTTCAATTTATTTTGAAGGTAATTGGGAATATAAAATAACTTATGGCAATAGAATGCTATAGTTTTTTTTGCCTGTGGCTGTATAGATCCCAGTCTTGGTTCAACAAATGGCTTTCTAGGTGCTTTAAAGCTGAAGACTTGCACTTAAAAGTGTAAGTCCAATGTGAACTCCTAGTTAGGATATCTCCAGGAGTGACTGGGTCAGGGAAGGTTCATCTAGATGGATGAAACCCTGGTCCTTAGAGTTTATTTTCTCTATATATGTTCATGTTATATGTATTTTATATTTTCTATGTATATGAGAATATATATTATATTCTCTTAAACTGTAGAGTTTATAAATTTATATTCTCTTTAAGAGAGAATATACTAATCAGTGTATTGCTCTAACATAGAGAAGGAGAATCATAACTAAATTCTGTAATCATTTACTGCGTTCTCTCAGCAAATACCAACAACTTAAGACATCCTTTCAGGTGGGATGATTTTGTTTTCAAGTAGACACTGTTCTACTAGCTTGTGTAGAAACTGCAAGATTGCATGTTGATAAAGAGGTCATCATTAGCTGTAATGATGGTCTAACATATGTAAAAGATTGTGTGTAATTCTGCAGAAATACGTAACTTTTTCATTTAAATCAAACTTGTTAAAACAATGGCTTTTACCAAACTGTTAGCAAAATCTGTGAGCCTTCTGACTTTGTTTTGCTTTGTTGCAGCAATACTATTCAATTTACCCATACTCAGATTGAAGCTATACGAGCAGGAATGCAACCTGGGCTAACTATGGTAAGACTGTTTTTAGGGAATCTCTGCTGTAAGTTCTGCTAGTGACTCCTTAGTTGCTTAGTTTGTGAATGGCTTTTCTGTGTTTGCTACAGACCTCTTACTCTATGAATCTCTTACTCTTTGGACTACTTGGATATTAATGCTAATTTTTAGCTTTTGAATTAGTGTTCATTAGCACCAGCTCCTTTCTTCCTTCCCTTTCTCCTTTTTGCCTCGCCTTGAATACTTGCAGCACACAAAATAAAAAGACAGAAGGAAAAATAACTTCTTCTCTCACTGCTCAAATGATTTGCCCGAATGTAGCTTTAGGGTCTATTTTAAAACTTAAGTTTTATCATTTTGTAGTACATAATTGACTCACCAAATACGAGGTAAGTCTCAAGGTAATGTAATTGTTGTTTTGATTTTATGTTTTTAAAGTTGTTTTATGTACTGTTAATACCACTGAGTCTTTGGTGAAGTAGTAACAATGTCTTTCCAGTGTTAATGCACTGTTAACTGCCAGCTGCCTCCTTTTAGACAACTTTAAAAGGGGGAAGTATTTTCCTGTGTCTGCTATTTTGACATTTTCTGTAAATGATCAGTATGTAGTTTGCTAGGTAGGTCAAGAAGGGGGAAAAGTGACAATCTTTTTGTTCTTTTTGAGGATGCCTGTCTTATTTTGGAATAGGTAATCTGGGTTTTTTTCTTTGTTTTCTATGGGAGGAACAAAGGAAACTGTTTGGAGTAGCATATATACAGTGTAGGCCTACATGTATATTTGTCAATTTGTCATCAGAAGCAAATAGATTGACGAGAAAGAAGCAGGCACACAGTCTTACTCAGTTTTGAATCTAGCTGAGGTTGTCTACTGCAAGCATGATCTCCCAGCAACTTGTAATTTTATATTGATGCAATAAACTTGCTGTTCTATACTATACAAATGACTTTGAGATGGGTTAAAATATTTCAAGAGTAAAAAATCTTAATATTGTTGGTATAATTGAACCTATAAAAATATCAACAAAATATATACTTTTTTTTTTATGGACAGCTCAAGATGTTTGAGTAAATGAAGAGACTGGAGTCAGTCATTTTATATCTGTCTCTAAAGTGAAGGGCCCTTCATGTGCTGGCTGGCAGTATTCTTATGCAGGGCAGTGATTTATCAGCAGGCTAAGACTTTCCCAGTGTACTGCATGCTTACACAAGCTACCTACTAATTATAGGTGAAAGACAGTATCTTTGTCACTAATGCTGAATTTCTATCATGTTAGATTGCCGTTTTTCCTGAAAAGCCCTATAGCTTTCCCATGCTGTAGGATCAGGAATTATGGGGAGATATGGTAATGATGTTTTCCTTGTTTTATTTTTAGGTAGTGGGTCCACCTGGTACTGGAAAAACTGATGTAGCAGTTCAGATAATATCCAATCTTTATCATAATTTCCCAGAACAGCGAACACTTATAGTTACCCACTCTAATCAGGTAAAGTATATACAATTTTCCTTTAAGAACAACAGATGCTGAGACTAGTTTTTTTATTATTTCAGTTGTTTCTAACAATGAAAACTAGAGCAGGTTTGTGTACAGTTTATGTGCCAGCTTTATAATATGAGAATACATTTTTGAATTTCAGGTTCATAATTCTGAGATCTATGAGATATTTTGGTTATATTTAGCTGCTTGGGGGTGGAAATTAGAAAGTATTTGGAGTATGTCAGCACTGACTCACAGTTGCACACTGCCTGCACACAGACCAGACTGGATTTTTAGCAAACGAGCTGTCTGGGTCTCTGCTCTGTTTTTATGCTTCCAACTGAAGACATAAATGGTAGCATGTCATTTTCAGCTGGGTATTTACCTCTCTCTCAGAAGAAAGGAAGACCAAATGCTGTTAGCTCATTGGCCTTTAAAATAGAAAAATATCTTAAAGATTCCTGTTCTATAGCTGCATCTACTTTAGGAGGATTTGTCTGTAAAGTCATCTTTTTTTAGTAAAGCAGCTGTATCTCTTTCCCGTCTTCCTAAGAAGCTGTCCTTCATCAGCTATCTTAATTAAACTTGGAAAACATTTAGTCGTTGTCCCTTGGAGTGAGCTCAGGAATTTAAGTGTTTTAAATCACAAGCAAGATATACTGGAATATGGTGGTGTGCTTGAAGAGTTTGAGTGGGCAAAATTGTTTTTTGAAATTTAAAATGGAGATATAGCATCAGCCAACATCAGAAAACATTCTTTGAGTTTGTACTGAAAGTCAAAATCACGTAACAAATGTGTGTTTGCAAAGTATATTTCTTGACAATTTTATTAACTAATAGTTGTATAAACCATTATTTTTCATGAGATGGTTGAAATGATATTTAACTTTTGTATAAGGTATGCAAAGAGAGCCATTTCAGTAGACTCGTTTCCTCTCTCAAGATGAGGAGGTCTAGTTTCAGTGTTACCTTCAAGTTTGCTCTATCTTCAGTTGTTACCAAAATAGGCGCCTATCTTAGCTGGCTTGTCAATAAATCTTCAGTTTTCCTTATGAGAGCCTCCAAACTTCTAAAAACTACTCTTTGCTCTGTTCTTGTCAATCTTTAGGCTCTGAACCAGCTGTTTGAGAAGATCATGGCTCTAGACATTGATGAGCGTCACCTCCTGCGTCTGGGTCACGGAGAAGAGGAATTGGAGACAGAGAAGGATTTCAGCAGGTGAGCCAGAATTCCTGATCATGGGCTTGTGCAAGCCTTGTAGCTGCAGTGTGTTGTGCTAGATCCCCTCTGCCTCCCCTGTAAATGAACACACCGCTGTCTTTGGCAAGCTTTACTTTCCTTACATGATTGAGTCCAGGTGATGCTGACTGCCCTTACTCTCAATGTAATCGGTAGGCTGGAGGTTTAGTCCATATACACACTGTCCACTCTTCCTCTGAGAATCTGAAGGCAAGGTTAGGCCTGTTTTGTTTACAGATTCAACCATTTGGTAAATACAGTTGTCATGCATTTTATAGAGCTGAGTTGTTTTATGAAACAGCTAGATTTTCAGTTGAAAATTTAGATTCAGTTGAATTCAGAAAATGCAGTTGAACAGCTACATTTTCAAAATAGTTGTTTTTGTGTGTGTGCATCTTGTGTGCTGAATATTGCATACATAAATGCAAAGGTGAAATGAATCCTTTTGCTTGTAGTTGTTGAGAACATTGTCTATTATTGAATTCTTTGCATAATTGGAACCAATCTGTATTTAAGGATTTTAGACATATTTTATGTCACTGGTAAATAACACAAGGACACCTTCCAAGTCTTTGTCAGCGCAGAGAACAAGCTCCTGTAAACCATCTGTGTGTTGTGTGTCACTCCTTAGGCTGGTTCATGCCAGTAGGATTTCACACATTCATAAGCGTGAGCACGAATAAGGGCCATGGAGTGGAAATAAAAGGACTGTCCAGCACAGGATTATTGTAGTAATACTTGGACTTTTTAAAAGCTGTAGTAAAAGTTAAATTTAGACGCTGGAAGTTACATACATATAGTTACATACAGTGTGTGTATATATATATATATGTGTATATATATACTCATCTGTATATGTAGTAGAGTTTTATTTAGCTAAAGGAAAGCTTTTTTGATTTTGTTTGTTTTTGTTTTTACTTTTTCACAAGTTTAAATTCTGTGACATTACTCTAGAAATTTAAGAGTCAAAATCGTAATGAACTAATGTCATGGCAGGTACTTATTTAGTAGACTTAATATAGCCCGTGAACACTAGTGCTGATCATTAGAAGTGGTTTTGGGGTTTTTTTGTTTGAGAGAGAAGGAGATCGACTCTCTGTTATCTATTGTTGTTCTTTTTCAAACTAATTCCAAACTGACAGGATCTTACTGCAAATTTCTGTGGGCCTAGCCAGTACAGAGAAAGGTATGTGTGCTGTGGGTCACACTTTTGCAGGAAGAGAAGCTTATCGCCCATTTGCATATTTTTACTTTTTTAAGTTTCTTCTAAATTCATGGATTTTGTGTGTGTGTCAGGCTGCTTTAGAGTGCAGCAACACTGCTTAAAGGGTCCTTGCTATTGGAAACCTCTTTTGTTCCTTTTTGCAGGCCAAGCAGAAGAGGGTAGTGTAAGGACATAAGGTGGAGAGGAGCTCATTAAGAGGGTACTGTTATTTAAGAACAGTAAAAGGAATTTATTTTTTTTAGTCCTGGATGAACAAATATAGCAGGGCATGTGATGTGAATTATGAGGAATAAGAAGAAACTCAGAAGTGTGGAAATAAACTAGTTGCAGTCAGTTGTAATTACGATGTTGTTGAAGGGGAGAAAATAATTCAACATTCCAGGAGTCTTCACTGTCAGATTTTCTGCAGAAGGAACTTGTTTTTTCCAGTTTTAAAACAATGTCATATTCAGTTATGTCTTACTGAATTAATATTTCCAGCTTTAACTACTCTTTAAGTTTTCAAAAGAAGAAGACAATGGAGCACGATGTGATTCCCAGGACACCTTTTTTTTCTGTGTACAAAGGATATTTGATAAATAGTAATTTTAATGAATTTGAATTTTTTTTTCCCCTCAAGCTTTTATTTACATATGCATTTGTAAAGCGAGCATTCTGCTCCTCCCTTACCTCCTTGCTTTCAACCACTTTGATTTTTTTTGCTATTGTTTTTGGCACGACTCCTGTGCGAGCAAGTGCACGGATGAGGAAGCTGGCCTGTGATGGAACGGGAATGAAGAGTGTTCAGGGGGCAGCTGTTTGCTCCCGTGCCTCAGAGGTCTCCTCTGTGGCTGCAGACCTATGCGATTACACAGGCTAAGCACCATGGCAGGGCATTGTACAAATGGCTGAAGCCTTATGGTGCTGAAACTCCGAGTACTACCTTCCAGTTAGGATTTTCCACAGATTCTTGTGAGTTGGCACATATTCAGGTGTGGGGTGGAGTATGCCATAGTTTCCAACCTTTGTGTTAGAAATAGGTTGCTTTCTTTCTGATTTACAAGTGTGGTATGAGAATATTCTAATAGTTACAAAGCTGTTGGTGAAGTGGCACAATCAAAGAAAGTTTTTCTAGAGTAAATGGTTCTTGCAGCTTTTCAGATTATTAGACCTCATCTGGATAGAAGTAATGGAAGTAGTCAGCAGGTCTATTTTTTTAAACTGAGTAGCTTTCATGTCTTGTTGGTGGCATCTTGCATTGTGATATATAGAAAAACTATAACACTGTGTTACATTTTATCCCTTTTATAGATATGGAAGAGTTAATTATGTCCTTGCTCGAAGACTTGAGCTGCTACGAGAAGTTGGGCGATTACAGGAGAGTCTTGGAGTCCCAGGAGATGTTTCTTACACTTGTGAAACAGCTGGACACTTCTTCTTATACCAAGTAAGGGCTGAAGCACTTTCACATAGACTGTATGAGCTCAATATGTTATGAAACGTGCTGTGAAAATTGGAGTGAATTTTCAGAATTAAGTCTAAAATAAATCAATTTTCTTTGGTAGTTCAAAATACAATACCAACTGAAGCTATAATTATAACATTACTTGTATGTATTGCTGTTTTAATTCTTGCCTCAGTGACTCATGAGTTGGAAGGCTGATGTTGCTGCTTTTTGTGGCTGTTGGCAAAGTTTCTAACGAGGAGTTTCCCCTTCAAGTAGGAGAAGCTGGAGGCGGCTTTATATTTTTGACAGGTTTTAGAGCAGCTACAAACATTCGTGCTGGAAAGCTTTGTATGGTAGTGATGCCAGCATGAGCTTTGATACCAAGTTATAAATTTCTCTGTATCCCTTGTTATCCTTCAGGTGCTTTTTTAGTTGCTTTTTCTATAGCAGCAAGTAGTGTTTCTCAAAAAGGATAGACTTAGAGTGCTGCGAGGACCAAACGCAGATGCTGTATTTGATTTTACAGAGGTTACTTTGTACCAACTTAGGTGTGGTTTTATGTATTAGATGGTCATCAGCTATTGGAGAATATTAGGAGAATATTGAGTAATTTGCATCTGCTGGTTTAGTTTGGAATTTAAAACTATATATTACAAGTGTAAGTAATGAGGAGGTTGTCTTCAAAAGTGTTCTACCAATTAGTGATGAAAATGCATGTTCTATTATGTTTAAACCTATTCATAACATTATGTTAAAAGGTGCTTTATGTAACTGTCCTAACCATTTCTTGAATTAAAAAATGTGTATGCTACATCTGTTTAATGATTGTCTTTATTTTTTTTAACTGTAGGTAATGTCTCGTTGGGAGGAATATATCAGTAAAGTGAAAGTCAGAGGTGGAAAGCAGCCTGATGTTGCAGATGTCTCCAGATTCTTTCCTTTTCACCAGTATTTTGCAAATGCTCCTCAACCAATTTTCAAAGGCAAATCTTATGAAGAAGATATGGAAATTGCTGAAGGGTGTTTCCGACATCTTAAGAAAATATTTGCTCAGCTTGAGGTAAAAACATGTGACTGTTAAAGTATCTGAATCCACAAAATCCCATCCCAGAATTCCCATTGCCCTGCGCAATAATATAATATAAGTAAGATAATAAGTAATACACACTGTTAGACAGCCATCCCCATTTTCTTGCAAGGCATTCAGGTGAGAGCTTCACTGTTGAGTGATATTTTTATTATTTTATTTATTTATTTGGCCTGGCTTACACTAGGGACAATAGTCATGCTACTATGATCTGAGGAAGGAGCCATTCAGTGTGCTCCATTTTCCTCTTGGTCAGATGTAAGAACCCAGATAACCTATCTCTGCTCCTCTGATCATTGTGTTTACAGGAATTGCCTTTAATCAGCTAATCTAGCAGCAACCTAAGCAGATTATCATAAATAGTCTCCAGAATTGTTTGAAGAGGCTCTTAAAACTTAGTGTAAAGGTGATCTCTGTATCATTTGTTTGTGTTAATGTATTGATCATGTATCAGCTTGGTATATCCATCACATAAGTGCAATAAATATAATTGATTTTGGGATTATGTTATAATGCAGTAAGCAAATGGAAAAAGAGAGGATGTGATAAAATAAAAGCATTGGGTCGGGGTGGGGGGAGGTAGCCATCAGGGTTACTTGAGGTTTCTGAGTGAATAGTTGTTATAATTGGTAACTAAAATTCAAGGTTTTCTTTCTTCTCCCATAGGAGTTCAGAGCTTTTGAACTTCTCCGCAGTGGCCTGGATAGATCCAAATACCTCTTGGTGAAAGAAGCAAAAATTATTGCCATGACTTGTACTCATGCTGCTCTGAAAAGGCATGACTTGGTTGAATTAGGTTTCAAGGTAATGATGATGCTAGTAGCACAAATCGCCTTTTTTTTCTGCTTATACAAACTTTTTATCTGCCCTAAATGTAGACAACTAGATTATTTTGAGTTTTGCTTTTAATTGGAATATTTCTAATTGAAATTTTATTGAATAGTTTAATTTCTACTTTCCTGTGTAAAATAGAGGTTACTTTGAAGATACTGCATATGTTGAAATTTACCCATTTAAAAATGAGCTTTGTCTTAAATGATGAACTGCAGTGATGATTGAGTAAAATAAAGGCAGGATAGAATTGGGAGAAATAACATTCATAACATTGCTTACCTAAAAAAATGCTTTGGGTTCCATTTTTTTCACATTGCAGCATTCTCTGCAGTTTTTTACTGCAGCCTTAGGTAGGTCTGACAAAACACAAAGCCTCTCAGTTCACCAACTTCTTTTCAGTACTCTTTCCCTCTTGAAATGCACTGCTTTGGATCACAGAAGTGCTTTGGTGCAATTCTGCCAACTCTTTTCCACTGCATGAAAATTTTCTCTTGTGGAAAGATTATAGTGTATGAGAAGCCTGTAATGCACTGTCTGTAAAGTAGAATCCTGCTGTTAATGGTTCCATCCATGGAAGCTACATAATTTGCCTGAATTGATGCTTCCTTTGGACAGGCCATTTTGCAGCTCTAGCTTGTACAACTTGGTTGACATTTCTTTTTTCTCTTTCTCAGTATGACAACATCCTAATGGAAGAGTCTGCTCAGATTTTGGAGATAGAAACCTTTATACCCCTTCTGCTACAGGTTAGAATTGAATTATTGACAATTGTGTAAAAAGTGATAATTAGAAGTATGTATTCTTCAACAGTATAGCATATGAGGAGATTGTCTTCTGCAGAAAGTGGCGTCAAACTGATATTTTGCATTTATGTGAATGAACAATAAGAACTTTCAAAGTGTTTTTCATCAGTAGTTTATCATATGTTTGTAATATTGTGGAATCAACTAGTATGTTCTAAATCTGTTACCATAAATTGACTAAACAGTGGTACAATCAAAGTCCTCGTTTTGAAAATAAGAAAAATTCAAGGTAATTGCTATTTGTAAAATTAATCATGATTTCATTACTTTTTCTTTTCATTTAATAGAAATTACTAAACTCTTGCTAATTTAAAACATTGCTATGCTTGCTGATCATAGAATTGTTAAGGTTGGAAGGGACCTTTAGAGATCGTCTAGTCCAGCCCTCCTGCACACGCAGGGTCATCTAGAGCATGTGGCACATGATGGCATCCAAACTGGTTTTGAAGATCTCCAGAGGAGACTCCACAACATCTCTGGACAGCCTGTTCCAGGGCTCTGTCACACTCACTGTTAAGAGATTTTTTCCTTAAGTTCCTGTGGAACTTTTGATGCTTCGGTTTGTGGTCGTTTCCTCTAGTTCTGTCAGTGGCCACCACTGGAAAGAGGTGGCCCCATCCTCCTCACTGCCTCCTTTGAGGTATTTATGCACACTGATCAGGTCCCCCCCCTCAGCCTTGTTTTCTTCATGCTGAACAGGCGACTGAGTAGACTTTGAAGTACAATATAGAGCAAGGCATAATTACAAAATGGTTTTTACATTATTTTCCAAGAGTGCAAGGGTTGTATTATCCTATTTTCCTGTGGTGTTGGTCAATTTAAATCAAAATGATCTAGAGATATACAACGTACTTAAAACTCACAGAAACAGAAGGCAGATAGAGAAGAAACCTGCTAATTGCTCTTCCAGGTTGTAGAAAAAGAAGAGATGGTTGCCTGTTCTCCTCCATCTGCTTTTGGCCAACGATAATTCACTTTTTGGCAAGCTAGTTTGGAAATGCCTATCCTGAATCAACCCCTGCAGCATGTGTTGTGGCAACCAGGTATATCTGGCAAACTGAAGTCTAGTAAGAGTAAAAAGGGAATGTCAAATGGAGGTATTGCAGCTGGAAAGGCCCTGGTAAGGCAGGGAAGGAAACTGATAAGACTGATCCATAGCAGCGTCTTTAAGAAGCCACATAGAAATAACCATGTTCATGCAGACAGAAATACCGCTTACCCTTCTGACCTAAGTGATCTTTGTTATCCCCTAACACTGCTATGGTTAAGGTCTGAGCATCTTGCTCTAAAAACACTTACTCTTCATTAATCTCTCTTACTAGAAACAAAAGGGAAAAAAAAAAGGCAATAGTAACCTTTAAAATGATCGCAAATCATTGTAACTTAAGAACAAATTTTGAAATTTAGAACTTAGAGTAAGCCAATTTGGCTATTAATATGCTCTAATTGAGTGCCTTGATTACAATTAGGTAATGTTTTTAATTCTAGAACCCACAGGATGGATTTAGCCGCTTGAAGCGATGGATTATGATTGGTGACCATCACCAGTTGCCACCAGTCATAAAGAACATGGCTTTTCAGAAATATTCCAACATGGAGCAGTCCCTTTTTACGCGATTTGTTCGTGTGGGAGTGCCAACTGTTGATCTGGATGCACAAGGAAGAGCAAGAGCAAGGTAGGATGGAGAAAATAGTGTCTCTACCTTGTAAGAACTACTGGATCTTTTTTGTTTGTCTTTTTTTTTTTTTTTCCACATGGCAGTTTTTTGAGTACTTCAGGGAAGTTGACATTTAGCACATTTTTAATCATCATTCTAAGTTGGGGGGGGATTGTTTGCTTGTTTTAAGTGGGTATTTTTTGTTTGTTCACAGCTGAGATTTTTATCAGGAGGTTTCTTTTCTAAATCAATATATTTGATATATTCAAAGCTAAACCAAAATTTGGTATTTCCCTTTAAGTTAGTAAAATGCACACCAAGATATACCTAGGAATGCCACTCATAAGAGAACTTTAGGTAAAGGAGAAAGACACTTTCAGCAGAGCTTCAACTGTGCGTGATTAGGCATTGAAATTGCTCACACAGTGGCCTGATATCTTTATTCTTTTGAATTTGCAATTTGGTCTCCCTTTAACAGTGGAAGGAGGTGAGTTTTTTGGAAAAGTAATCTGAAATTCCTTTGGAATTTCAAACCAAAATACAGGACATACTTGCTCAAGTCAGTGAAATATATTGCTGGAAGAACTGAGTTTGGACCTAAGAGGTCCTAAAGTAATTCCATATGCAACGATCTGTATTATACTAAGGAAACAATCTGCAGTGCAAAACAATACTTAGGCAGTCTATTTTCAAAGATCTGTTTCAAAGCATGAAAACCTTAGACTTATTCAAATTTGGACAAGATTCTTTCAGATTTTGCTACTATGCTATCTTGTTCCGAATTTTGCTATTCTGAATTTGCTATTACAATGTCTTTTGTTTTATTCTAAGTCTGCACAATGGAATGTGGAGACTGATGTGCACAAAAATGTGCAACAAAAAACAATTTATTTATTTATTTTTTTAAATTTCTATCAATAGTTCTTTAAAAGAGAGTATTCTTCCCCTCTCCATGATGGGAGAGAAGGGAGAATTCAGTTTAGACTGCAGCTATATGTGATGGTATCTGAGAATGTGAAGAATTAGACAGAGTTCTGTGCTCTCCAGAGAAAAGTGAAATCTGGAGCTTCTGTGTGAGAGGAGAAAATAGAACTTGGAAAATGATTTCTGGGTAGCTTTTACATATATAAATGAAGAAAACCTGCAGAAATACTCACATGGGAGGATGTATTTGTATTTGAGCTACTTTGAATGACTTAATCCCCTTTTCATGGTTTGGGTTTGTATTTGTGTGTTTTTGGACAGTTTGTGTAACCTCTACAATTGGCGTTACAAGAATCTGGGCAATCTGCCTCACGTGCAGCTTCTGCCCGAGTTCAGAACAGCCAACGCCGGCCTCCTCTATGACTTCCAGCTCGTAAACGTGGAAGACTTCAATGGTGTGGGAGAGTCTGAACCCAATCCTTATTTCTATCAGGTAAAACAAATGCATACTTTATTGAATGGAGGTCTGCCTTAGTCTGTCTTTGTGCAGATTTAATAACAAAATACCATTGTCTCCTTCAGGTTTTCAGATAAAGTTAGTTATGAATAAGTATGGTTATTTATCTTGTAATCAGTTTTGAATGTTGAAAATGGAAATGAGGTACAAGTGACATAGTCTCATTACATGTGTAATAATGTAGAAAGGCATGAAAAGGTGCTCCAAAAGATGTGGACATAAGCTGCCAAACTGGGTAAACTGTCAAAAAACCTTAGCCTTGGAATTTCTCAAGTAAATTTTCAAATTCAGCCATCTACAATCCTCTCCTATGCAGCTTAAATGTGGGAAAACCTTTTACATTTGTGGTGGGATGCTCATATTGTCAGTCTTTGTTTTTCAAAATCCTGTTTAAAAAAGGTGGTAAAAAACATTTGTTGCTTGATTTGCTAGTTTGTATCAGAAATACTGAAAAGCTGTAGCATTGTCTAAGTCCGTGAGCCTAACACAAATCTGGTGTTCGGATCTTACATTTTGCTTACTGCTGTGTCTTCTGAACACACTGTAATGTCTCATGTGCTTTTCACTGCAGTCTTACAAGACAAATAACTTTTTTTTTTCCTTTTAAACCCAAGAATCTTGGTGAGGCAGAATATGTTGTGGCGCTCTTCATGTATATGTGCCTGCTTGGTTATCCTGCGGACAAGATAAGTATCTTGACAACCTACAATGGACAAAAGCATCTGATCCGGGATGTCATTAATCAGCGCTGTGGAAATAACCCACTGATTGGAAGACCAAACAAGGTATTTTCAAAGTACCTGAGTTTTTAAGGTGGTCTGTGTGTATATGTATGTGTATTTATCTTTCATAATTTTCATTTTTTAAACAGTTGAGTTGAATAGAGACACAGTTTTCTGTGCAAGTATTTGCAGGTTAGCAGCAGGTTTTTATTCCTATGGTTTCTGTGGTCATAGGTTAGTGCAGTCACTTCTGTCTGTAGTCTGTCATGCAGAGTAAATACAGTAAAGAAATTTGATGGGCTACAAATGTTAGAAAACAAAAGCCTAGTGCTAATTCTGCAGGTTAAGAAAATGGATGACTTTGTAAAGTCTTTTTGGTATTAGCACTATAGTAGTGCTAATAGTTGTGTGAATAGAACAAATTCACAAAACAAATGAGAATACACCTCTACTGTATGGGAAAACAGCTCCTCTCAATACTTCTAAAGAGAACAGCTTGATGACTTTTCGGGCACAGGTTAGAAGATAATTGAACTGAACTGGAAGTCATTCTCTTCTCTCTTCCCACTTACTGTAATGTGAATCTGAACTTGTTGCTAAATGGTTGATGTTGCTTTTTAAATGAAATGGAAGAATTAACTTTGGGGGATTGTTTGTTTTTGATTCCTTAGGTGACAACTGTAGACAGATTTCAAGGCCAACAGAATGACTATATCCTCCTTTCACTAGTGCGCACCAAAGCTGTGGGCCACCTCAGGTATGTGTGAAGAGACCTGAATAAAGGCCTGTAGCAGAAGGATGTTTATTGTACAAAGGTAGTCAACTAAATAGTAAAAGCAAAGCTTCATGTTGCTTGTGGAATGAAGCTCAAACCTAATTCCATATATAGCTGCCTCGCAGCCTCTTCACAACCACTTTATCCTTTAGAATTGGCTCTTATCTAAAACCTATAATTAGTTTGTATTACTGCAGGTAGCCTGAACTTGGTTTCACCCTTGTAGAATGATAGGAATGTAGTGCTGTTTGACAAACCAAAACTCTCAGACATTTTCCTGTAACTGAATTTATTTACTACTGTTCAGCAGTAGTCAAATCCAACTCACTTCAGCTTATTCAGGGATATATTTTTAGTATTGTTAACAGTGGAGTTAAAGCTCTTTTATATAGTATGTCTAGGATTTATTGAAAACACTGTGTTTAAAAAAAACAAAAAAGGAAAACTAGTGCTTTAGTAGGTTACTGTGTATTTCCCTTAAAGACTTCTCTGTAACTCCAGTTACTTTGAATTTAATGATATCATCAGAGATAAAGAATATGACAGTTGTTGTTTGTTTTCTGAAGGGATGTCCGAAGATTGGTTGTTGCCATGTCAAGAGCCAGGCTTGGGCTTTATATCTTCGCCAGGGTATCGCTGTTTCAGAACTGTTTTGAGTTAACTCCAGCTTTCAGTCAACTCACAGCTCGACCACTTCACCTCCACATAATTCCCACAGAGTGTTTTCCCACAGCCAGACAGGTAGGAATATCTGTGCTGAGTTTTGCTAGCTGTAATGGGTGCTTGTGGCCTGCCCTCTGAGAGTGGGCTACAGAAAACGGGACTGCTGAGTTAGCTGCATTGGTTAAAAACCAGTGCTTGGATAATCATGTCCCTTGCTTGAATAATCATGTCCGTGGAGTGAACTTTCACTGTGAAGCATCAACTCTTCTTGATCGAAGGTGTCATTTGGGTGTGGATCTCCAGACGTTTGACTCAAACATTGTCCCATGTGAAGGCAGAGGAGACCATCCTTTCCATAATCTGGTGGGAGAAGAGTCTCCAAGAGCCTCGTGCTTCAGTAGTTCAAAGTAAATCAATAAATCTGCCCTGCAGTTTTAGGCCAGCCCACTAACCACCAAGCTCTTGACAAGATTGGGATGGAGCCTTCCCGTTGAAACGGGTCTCCTCTGCAAACAAAAGAAGGCAGAGCCTGTGATCCAGGAGGACACAACCAAGCGACCTGCTGAAAAAGAGGCCAAGTCTTATTTTCATCCTAAACTATTTATGCCTTTAGTTAAGACACTTAAGTCCAAAATGCACTCTGTGGAACAAGTATCAAAAACTTTCCTCTTCCTGAGGAGAGAGTATTACTTCACAAGACTGCAGTATCAGTCAAAAATGCACAACCCACATTTTCTGTTTCGCAAAAAAAAATTAGCCATTTTATTTATATTTGTTTTTAAATTGGTTTTGCTGAATGTCTGCCTTTTTTCTTCCCTTTCCTAGAATGGAGAAAGACCTTCTCACCCGATACAAGTTATTAAGAACATGCCTCAAATGGCTAATTTTGTGTACAACATGTACATGCATGTGATACAGACTACACAGCACTATCGACAGGTAAGGACCTTCTGATTTCTCCAATGAATTGTGTTTTAGTAAGTAACTAGGGGAGCTTTTATGGTCTGAAACTGTTCTTATTTCCCTTTCAAATTCCAGAATGCTTCATGGACAGGATTTGAGGATATTGAGCTCTCTAAAACCTTGTAGTAGCAGGGACAGCATCTTGTAGTAATTTAGACCCCATTTAAGGCTCCCAGAATAATAGGAATTAGTGTTGAGTGCTAGACATGGTTCTATCTGAGCCCAGAGAATCCATATAAACACTAAAGAATTAGTCTGTGCATTAGTCTGTGCAACCCTTGGTTAAGGTCCAGCGCTCTGCTGTGTTTCAGTGCAGCTGCAAAGGTCTGTGTGTGTCAGGATGTGGTGCAGTAGTTGTGCACAGCAGAGTAGATCCAGAGTATCCAGAAGCCATTTTAGCCACATTAGCCCCTGCACTGCTCAGTGCTGCAGTCCTTCCCTTCTGGTTTGAGCCCTAGTTCAGCAGCACGTGGAATGGCGCTTGTACCTGCCTTTTCCTGTGCTGTGCCCAGCTTTCCTGGCAGAAATCCCCAGAGCAGAATCAGAAACACTTATCCAGTGTTCGAGCAGAGATTTTGAAAGGTTTAAGCAGCATGCTGAATGATTAAAGGCAGCCTGCCACAGGCAGTAGGTGCCTGGAGCTATGTGATACTAAACACAAGGAGAGGACTAGACCCCCTGCGTGTGCAGGGGGGTTGGACTAGATGACCTCTGAGGTCCCTTCCAACCCTAAGCATTCTATGATTCTATGATTCTATGAGAGAGAGAGAGAGAGGCCTCAAACCTGCCCCTCTGCTGCAGCACATCTCCTTTCATGACCTGTAGAGCCTGTTCCAGATCTCCACCCTGTTCTGCCGCTCTGTGATGCTCCCTACACCCTGATCTGCCACTCTGTGACACTACTAGTGGCTTTTGCTCCTCTAGAGAGCTTCCAGGTGGATATAAAAGATGATGGACGTTTTGGTTAGCATTAAGTGGCTGTGGAAAGAGCATGGATCCTTGATGTCTTGGTCCAGGGCACTTGCCTGGCAGACCCTTAATTCTCCATCTCCTTCCTTCTGCCAGGGTCTGTTTCATCCAGTATGGGAGCAGCATTAAGCAGCAGAGATCAAAATCTAGCGCTGCTCCCCAGACTGAATGTCAGGCTTTCAGAGGCAAACAGTCTTTCCCTCTTTGTTTCTTATTTCAATAAATCTTAGGTTTTTTTTTCTCCCCCTGGGGGAGACATAGCTCCAGTGAAATTTGAAGTATTTCATTACTCTGATCAAGCCTTTGCCAGGTACACTGGATTTTTTCTGTCTGTGTGAGAAATACAGAAATTAATTAACTTATTGCTGTACAGAAAGAGACTAAAACTCTTTTCTTGGTAACTGGTCTAAAGTAATACCAGGTTGTGTTAGAAACTCTGTCCCGTGAGGCTGTTTGTGGAGTTGGTTTGTCTAATTAGCTGGTAGATCTCTCTACCACTTGGGCAGTATGTGATGAGGGCTCCTTAAGGACTTGGTACATGTGCAGTTGGGCACATTCAGATGTAGATAAATAGGCCTGTCAAAGGGGAGAAGTGTCTGCATGCCCCGAAAAGCAGAATTTTAAATTCCTAAGGAAATTGCTAGGCACTGCAGTTTTTGACAGTGAAATTTAGTCCTCTGTAACTAGGCAGCAGTTCTTTGAATGGTAGCATCGGAACTGCAACTGAAGATGTATTTGCTTGAGGCTTTAGCTGAATCTGGCCCTGATACTTTTGCTAACACCCAATTACTCCTTTTAGCATTATATCCTTATCCATTGCTAGCTAAAATTAGTTGTACAGCTACTGGTTCCCCACTGTGGCAGTGAGTCACAATTCTTGCATGAGGAGACAAAAAGTAAATTAAAAGCAATGGGCGGGCACTGAAAAGGAGTTTTCCTTTACTCTGTTTAGTATAGCGTGATATTCTTCATTTACTCTGCTCTTAACTGTAGTAGTCACAAAGCACAATACAAATATAAATACTTTGTAGAATAGGTCAGCTTGTCTCAAACATCAGGAATATATTTTTATAATTGAAGCATCTCTGGTTTTGCAATACTTGGCTTATTCAAGAACAGATTATAGGGATTGAAATGGTAATTTCAAAGTCTGTTAAAGTGCTTTTCCTGCCCCTGCCAGTAGTTAAAATTGCTGCATAGATGCATGCTTGTCAGAAATTTGTAATATTAATGTCATTTAATTGAAGATAAGATTCTGTGTAATTAAATACTTAATTTGTCATGAGAAACCAAGTTGCCTGTAAGCAAAACATGATTAAACATGATCTGCTGGAGCTTTGTCAAGCTACCATGTCATTAAAACTCTTCACCATGTTCCTTGGAAATATTGTTCATGGCATTAAATCACATCAGGCTGCAAGAAGCAGGAGCATTTCTGTGCAGCCTGGAGTTGTTTCGGATTTGTCATCCTCTTCAGCCCAGGCTGTCCCTTAGGTCTTCTGTCTAGTCTGTAGTACAGCCAGCGTTGCTGCTGTAGTGCTTTGTACTGGCAAGCTATTCTTTTGGCTATGAGTAAAGTAGATGTTTAACAAATATCTAAGCACATGGCCTTACTAGTCCTGGAACCTCTGTTCTGTACTTAAAATTGTGGATGGAACTCGCTTACATCAGGTACTGGCTGCAAAGTTTTTGTTAAACCTTTCAAGTAAAGACTGGCGGAAAGAATCCGCTTATCTGAAAGGGTAATGGAGTGCTGGATGTGTTACCTCCATCCTGCTCAATGATGTTTTTGCTCTAGCTCCTCTGCTTGTCTGACTGAGTTAATGAAATTCATCTCCTTGGATTGCAAGTACAGAGTTTTTTTCACTCTCTTTCCGGGCATGGAGTGCATCTAACAAAACCAGTGTGTGCGAAGCTTGTTCTTGCTCTTAAATTTATAGGAATTAAGTGACTGCAAGTGATTAGTGTTTCTAGCTAGTCTTTGTTGTTTTCTAATGCAAAACTTTAATCTAAGATGAAAAAGATTGAGGTAAAATAGGAACAGATGCCCAGGTGACTTGTTTTGAAAACTGAATATATGGGGCTTTATTGTTGTCTGTTTTTTATCCAGCGTTTACTGCCCCCACCTGCCATGATTGAAGAACCTGAAGCCAGTCAGACTCCAGAGGCAGAAGCAGAAGCTGAAGCCCAAGATATGCAGGAGGAGGCAGAGGAAGAAAATAAGTCAGAGGAAGAAGCATCAAAGGAAGGAGAATCGAAAGTGCCAGAAGTGGATGAGCACCGGACGATGCCGGAGCACCCAGGGAGGGACAGTGACAGCGAAGACAGTGAACCTGAGGATGGGACTGAGAAGTGATTCAAGTGATCTCTGTCCTCTCCAGATTTTGGAAAAGGGCCTGGAAAGGCAGACAGGAACACCCCGGCTGCGCTTGCACTGACTTGTTAAAGTGGCCACCTGGGTGATGTGGCTGACTTTATCTGTCCGCTGAATCCCTCAGGAGACAAACAAAATATTTGCGAGTTACACTGAGTTCTTTTCAGTTCCAGTAATGTGCTTACTGGCCTCAATGGATTACTTTTCTTAATTTCTTTAGTAAAGATGCTTTTATGGTAACTTTGAATATTATTAGTTCCGTCACTGAGTCGTCCATTGAACTTTACAGTTTAACTACATTCCATACTGCTCAGGCACTATAGTTCACTTAATGTTACTGCACTGAAGAGTTTCTCTTACAGACCCATGCTTGTACATGCTGAGATGGTGCTTTAGGCATAGGCTCAAGTTCAGCAGGACACCCACATTTACATCAGTGCTGCAGTGGGTTAACTTCTAAATGTGCATCTCATAACCCGGTGAGCGGGAGGGTTTTCCCTGATTCGTTAAGTGCATCTGCCAACTTTACAAGTGGTTCAGTGAAACATACACGTTATCTAACGATTTTTGAAAAAAGCAGTAGCCATAGGAATGTGCTGCAGTGCTGGCAAGGGAAACATGGGACTTTACGATGCAGCATTTGGGTAGTTGACCAAAGATTTGTTAACTTATTAGTCTCTTATTAATGACTCAAGTGTGGGGTTTTTTTTTTTGTAGAATAAGATAAAAACGGAGCCAAGCTCTGAGACGGATCTGTTTTTGTGTATTTGTGTACATTTACACTGCATATTTGTGTACATACACTGAGATCTCATTTTGCTCCCCTCCTTGCCCTTCTCCTCCCATTCCCAAATTCACTCTCCCCAAAGCAGTTACCGGATACCTCGGGTAGAGCAGCTCAGTACAGGTATGCAGAATTCTCTGACAATTTTCATTATCTGCTGACCTAGCTCAAACAAGAAAATCTGAGCAGCATGTGTGCTCATCCCTTGCTTGTTCTGGGAGCAAGGGAAGGGAGCACACTGGTCACTTCCTGATTTTCTGCATATGGAGGGCAAATAATGCAAAGCTGAATATTTGGGTGATAACAGCTTTGTGAAACGGCATCACATATTCAGTCAGGGATGAATAATACAGGACCTTCAGGGAACGTGGGACCAACTCAGCGAAGGGTCAGCTTTGCTTTCCAGCCTGTTTTCTGAAAATAGCAGAGCCTGGCAGTCTCACTCTGCTTCAGAATTGTAAGGAAAAATGGAAATGAATTCTGAAGGTTTATTTACAAAAAAAAAGGCTGATTGAACTGATAGGGATTCTATGAATATCATGACTATGATAAAGCAACTGAAGGTGAAAGCAGTGGAACTCCTTCTGTGCCTATAATGCTGTCCTTATAGAGCAGGTTTAGATAACGACCCAGGAAGACAGTGAGCAGCTCTGAGAGCTGGATGTGCTTTTACTGTGGTCCATATGGAGCTTCGGAGCAATTTGGCAATGCGGTCAAGATGGACAGCAAGTGGTTCCAAAAAGACTCGAGAACAAACTTTGCCATGGGGCAAAGACTAGACAAGCAGGCTCTTTTAATTAACAGCTCTGAAAAATGCAGATAAACTCCTCAGGATAAGGGCACTGCCTTTCTGGACCCTACCTGGCACTTGTCTTACTAGTGGATGCCAGATACTGCAGGCTCTGATTGCTGGGGCTTTTGCTTCCTTGGGAAGCAGGGGGATGTCCTGCCACGTGAGCAGCCCCTCGCTGTGGGGCGCTGCAGCTTCATGGGGCATGAGGAGAATGCAAATCCTGAAGAAAAAGTATTGGGGTGAACAGCTGAAGTTAAAGTATCCTGACAGAATGTGTTTGCTGACGGGACAAATCAGTTTTGTTCATTGAAATCACAAATTTGTTTTTTAAATAAGACCTACAGCGTCTTTTGATCACTTATTGGATAAACAAGTTGACGTATAATTCTATTGAAACCCGAATTAGGGAACACTTGGAATCTCCTAGAGCAAACGGACAAAAGTAAATGCCCTTGCCAAGAAATGAATCATGACCTACAGCCATGGAGAAGCAGTGACTTCTATGGAGATGGAAGGAGCGTGGTTTCTTTCGCCAAACATAGTCGACCTCCCCCTAGAAACAAATGAGTAGAAAATGAATGTCTTCAGGGGAGTTTTGAGGCTGCTTCTCTGGCCTTCAGTGCCCCTCTTGCTGTGTGGAAGTTTGTGATTTTCTTTATATTTTTCTTTTTTACCCTGTGTAGTTTTCTTACAGCATATTTGTTGCAGAGATTAGGTGCCATAGTCATGTTTATGTGGTATAGTGCTAATAAATATGTTTTAGAAGCATACTTCCTAAAATTGCAGTTTTATTAGCAGCGCTTTCCTGAAAGACTTGTTAAGTCTCCATAATTGCCTTTTAGATGCTTTCTAAAACGTATCTCAAACCATACTCAAGCTTCCAAAATGAAATTTCTCCTTATTAACAGAGGCAAAATTATGACAAAATTGCCACAACACAATACAACAAAAGAGGAAGAAACGATACCCACTCCCTACACATTCTCTTCAGCCAATTTGTAAATGTTAGGATTTCAGGAGACTAAATTCTCCTCTTGCAACAAGAAAATTATCATTTTTTCCACTCCTGTTTTAGGCAGCAAGGGTAGATTATTCCTTCTTCACCTTGCACTGGAAGGGCTTTATTAGCCTAATCTAACCTGCACCATGAATAATGTATCATGCTACTATTTAGTAAAAATAGTTACATTTTCCTTTGTGTTTTTTGCTTTCCTTGGGAAAAGAGCAAGGACAAGGCTTTTTTGGATCAAGTAATAATATAGTAATAATTCTGCATAGTTGTAATGCAGAAGCCTTATTGCCATATTATTTGGAAAACAGGATAAAAATAAAAGCTGAAGAAGAGCTTTTTCAGCTATAGTAAGAAACTTCACAGCGTTCAGGCACTGAAGAGCCAGAAGAACAGTATGGAAATTTGGTATACATATATGAAGAAATGATAAACCCAAGTTAGAAACTGAGCCTTCTCCTGCCAGTTAGGGTTCATCTATAGGTGTTAGTGAACAAACGTATTCAACTTCAGTGCATGCGTGTGTAGCAAAACATAATTTTATATTTCTAGAGAAGTGCATGAAAGGGGAAGATAGAAATACAAATAAAGGTCAGGACTATCTCAGTCTTGGCCCTTCTTGGG
>JAUBOD010000208.1:8759493-8773366 GCA_032353885.1 Nothura maculosa | reverse complement strand
ACAGAGCAGTGGAACAGGCTGCCCAGGGAGGTTGTGGAGTCTCCTTCTCTGGAGGTCTTCAAAACCGGCCTGGATGCTGCTCTGTGCCACCTGCTTTAGGTGTACCTGCTGGAGCAGGAAGGTTGGACCAGATGATGTCTAGAGGTCCCTTCCAACCTTATAGATTCTGTGATTCTGTGATACATACACCCAGGAGTGAATACTCATCTGCAGCGTGTGTTCAGAACCCTCTGACTCCTGTGACACAAGCAGTGGGGAATGTAAAAGTTCCAGCATTGCCGGGGGAGAAAGAGTGGCATTATGATACCATGTAAGTTACTGCAATCAGCTGAATGGTCACAGCTTAGAAATGTCCCTAACTTGGTGCTAGGATGTGATGTTTGTTTGTACCCACATGGGTAGAGGGTTGCAGTAAACCAGCATAATAATAATAGTAATAATAATAATAATACACGTTGAATAAAGTTGGCCACTGATTGTTTTATTAGTATTAGTAGTAGTAGTTTCTGCAAATTAGGAAAACAACATAGGGCTTAAGTCTACAGCAAGTAGTTTTGAGTGTGTGAATCTAGAGTAGTAAGAAAAAGCATCTAAACCTTGGAGAGGAATGCTTTTTCTGAAAGACCCTTGTCCTCGTTTGGCCTCATGTGACTAATTCAAGCATCACTTCATGCTGAGCTGGATGGTGTTACACAGAAGTTGAATGCTTTGGAGAACATAATTTATTTTTTTTTAATAGACTGTTTGGGAGAAAACACAATGCCGATTGTCTTTGTTTGGGGGGGGACGACCCTGTTTTTTGAAAAATTTAACTTCCTCTGTGTTTCATTACTGAATTCAAGCACAATGATAGACTGTGCTTGTAGACTGTAGATTCTGCAATGACAGACCAAACAACTAAAATTTCAGTAGTGGATTCAGTATTCATCTAAAATGAATGCTAACATAAAAGGTGGAAATATTAGATTCATATTGACCACAGTATGTCTTCTGAATATGAAAAAAAAAGAGAAATAAATGTATCCAGAGTCAAACCCTAAAACTAGTGTGTGGTTGCTGTGACACACTGTCTTCAGGCAGCCTTCAAAGTGATGGAACAAAAGAAAGCTTTTTGTTTGACCTATTCAGCACCAACAGAATTACTTGAATATTTCCTTTCCTCACCTCTTGTATAACTCCACAAAGATTAAAGAGAATTGAAACACATTTCTGAAAAAAATCACACTTATGTTGAAAACTACTTGAAATATTTGTCTGTGGTAACTTTTTGTCAGCATAAGCTATTTTAAAACAATATGATACCAAACTGTGTGGAGTGGCCAACACTCCAGAGGGCTGTGCTGCCATTCAGAAGGACCTGGACAGGCTGGAGAGTTGGGCAGAGAGGAACCTCATGAGGTTCAACAAGGACAAATGGAGGGTCCTGCACCTGGAGAGGAATAACCCCAGGCACCAGTACAGGAACTGGGAGTCATGGTTAACACCAAGTTGACCATTAGTGAGAACTGTGCCCTCATGGCCAAGAAGGCCAATGGGATCCTGGCCTGCATCAAGAGGAGTGTGGCCAGCAGGTTGAGAGAGGGGATCCTGTCCCTCAGCTCTGGTGAGGCCGCACATGGAGTACTGGGGGCAGGCAGGTCTGGACTCCCCAGTACATGAGGGATGGGGAATTTCTAGAGAGAATCAAGCGCAAAGCAACAAAGATGGCACTGGAACATTTCTCATATGAGGAAAGACTAAGCGAGCTGGGCCTATTTAGCCTGGAAAAAAAGATTGAGAGGAGATCTTATTAACATGTACAATATACCTGAGAGGAGAATGCAGCCTTCCTGCTCCAGTATGCACACCTAGAGCAGGTGGCACAGGGTGGCATCCAGGTGGGTTTTGAAGACCTCCAGAGAAGGAGACTCCACAACCTCCCTGGGCAGCCTGTTCCACTGCTCTGTCACCCTCACAGAGAAGAAGTTCTTCCTCACCTGGAGATGGAACCTCCTGTGTTTCAACATGTACCGGTTGCCCCTTTTCCTATCACTGGGCACCACTGAGAAAAGCTTGGCCCCCTCCTCCCTACAATTTCCCTTCATGTATTTATATATGTTAATAAGATCACCTCTCGGCCTTCTCTTCTCCAATCTTAACAGGCCCAACTCACGCAGTCTCTCCTCATACAAGAGATGTTCCAGTCCCTTAAACATCTTAGTTGCTCTCTGCTGGACCCTCTCTAGGAGCTCCACATCCCTCTTAAACTGGGGAGCCCAGAACTGCACACAATATTCCAGATGTGGCCTCCCCAGAGCTGAGTGGAGGGGCAGAATCACCTCCCTTGACCTGCTAGGAACATTTCTTTCCCTAATTCAAACTTCTAAACTTATATGGCACTATGTAAAATGAGGACCTGTTCTTCACTCCAGTTCTCACTCAGTTTTCTTTACTTACTTCTTATGGACTTACTCCATATAACTTTTTCCCAGTTTGTCTGCTTGTGACATCACATTAGTTGCTTCGGCAGCACTGACATTTTGATACCCACCCGTATGTTCACAGCAGTTCCAGAGGCAAGAGGCAAAACAAGGATTTTTATGAAGTTGTTGTGTTTTTCAACCTGCCTGCACTTCTGTGCTTTTATTAATTTAAACACCGAAAAACTTATTTTTTCTTTTTTTTTTTCCCCTTAAAGGTAAGCTTTTCAGTATTTCATTTCTTTCTAAAGTAATTGAACTCAGAACCTCACATCCCCACAGCTTCAGCTGGGTGTAACCTTCCTGAAAGCAGCAGAACTCTGCAGGGCTTTCAAGCCCCTTTGCAGATCCGGGCCTACGTGGTTGGTCATCACGACAACTATCTATCTCACGTTGTAGTCTCATATGCTTGTGAATGGAGGGCCATGTAATGATTTCCAATTTAATTGTTATAGTCCTGTACAGAATTAAATGTCCCAAAATGCCACTAGAAATAGGGTGATAAGTTGAAAATTTGAGGATGATTCGGCTGATGTGTAAAGCACCAGAATGGGATCCCAAAGTTTCATTTTCCTCGTTAGATGTATCAGTGGTTTGCTGTTGATCATGAGGACAGTTAATCTATACCTTGTTGCCCTATGCATAAAATTTCACAGAAATTCAAGAGCCACTAATAAATATGAACAATATGATGATACATTAAGTGGATACCTTCCAAAGTGGGAGGACTATAGGTATAGATAGGAAGCTACCTAGCTTTAAGATAGAAGGAGGTTGTTAGCTAGCACCAGGCCATTAATGGCACGTATTCTAGATTTTGCTGTTAATGTCTCAGGCTCTAAGGATTTACTTACCTGCTCCTGTCCAACTCATCTAATTTTCACAATACCCTTACATATTATTTTTTCAGGATTCATCCTGTTTCTTTCATGTTTAATTTATTTTGTGCTTGCATTGAATTTCACCTATTTCCTGGTGCTACAGAATTGTTATCATCATATATATATATATATATATATATATATATATATTTCAATTACTTAATCTAATAAGAATAGCCCTAGAGAATTAACTGCCAGGTCCCTGATGGGATTCGAGCTCCCATAGTATCCTAAATTAATAAATGTATAAGGTGTACTATAATGTATAAATAAAGACCAGGGTAAATCCACTGGTTAATAGTTCTAGCGAATAAATATTTCTTTAGCCTTGGGTATTTAGGGCCTTTATTTACCTAGAAATAGTTGTTGTGCCCTCCTTAATCTTCTGAAAAGGAAGGAATATTCATAGACAGCTCTCTGGGCTTACTCCAAAGCCCAGCGGGATGTTGAGAGTTTATTATGGGACCTTGGGACCTTCTCTCAAGTAGAATCTTCTGTTGTTAATTTCCATTTTTGTTACACTTGGGTACTTAGAACTCCCTGCAATGTTCTAGGTATAGCTGTTTAATTCTTACAGCAGTCATTTAAATATTTTTTACTTCATTTGTCATAGGACTTTCAGCTGGAAAAAAATTGATTATCAATGATAGAAAAAGGAAAATTTTCAGATGACTGTTACAAAAGGTATAGTATTTCTTCTCAGTTTCCAAAGGCTTGAACATAAATTACATTCCAGAATAGTTTCTGCATTGAAGTCCTGCACCTTTAAAGTGATCTACATTTTGATAGCACCATAGTTTTTAATTTAATCACCAAAACATGACAGAAAAAGCTAAAGTAATGGCCAGACTTTTAGAACTAACCTGCTGTAAACATGGCACACTGGGGTGTATCTGAAAACTTCTGAGCACAGTGCTTGAATTGGGACATTTAGCAGACACCCTGTTCGGTGTGCCCAGGCAGCCAGATCCTGGAATCTTTGAAGAAATTCTCTGTATTTGATCTTTCTGAGAATCTGAACAGGACTTATTGTTTGAGTCTTGTTGAGTTCTTTTTAAGAGTAGCTTGGCACAGAAAGGGATGGAAGGCAGTAACGAGGTTACTTTTTCATCCTTTTTAACATACTAGAGGTCAATGCTCTCTTTAGCGCTTAGGATGGCATCCTAAGCACCATGATAACATTGAAGCTTGACAAAAATTTCTCCTTCTTTGTATGAAAATACAAGGTGGGAAAGGTGGGAGAAGAAGAGATGAAACAAGACCCCTTAAATTAATTCAGGAATTAGGTCTTAAGGGCTTCTCTTTCTTTCCTCTGGCTACCTAGTATTGTCAACAAAGCTTTTTGCAAAATAACAGAAATTACATGATATGTCTTAATTCTGGTCATTTGGAACATCAACTCAGAGACATAGGAAAATATTTTCTCTAAATGCATACAGTGATAAAAGCCCCTTTAGTTGATTAATATATTTTGCCATGAAACTGGTATACTTCTTTTTTGACTTATCGTGTTTGTGTGTATGCTTTACCAATTCAATGATCATCTACACTGTACTTAGAAAAATCCTTTTACATGTAAAAACAGCGTATGCAATATTAGCTTATCCCTGATCATATCCTGATCAACATGAAGTTGATGTAGACAGTCATACCTATTCCCATAACATTTTCCAGAGAGTATTCAATTTATCACAATAGTAAATTGATTGTTCTTATCTTTGTCTATAACGATGTCTAGAAGATTTCCTAGATCACTTGCCTCACCTCTTTAATGGTGAGTAGAGCAGCATGATATACTCAATGCTGTTAATAAGTTCATTCATATACTTTAACTGAATGCCCTCAACGACAGATTTCACAACATGACTGCCACCTAAGCACTGCCATGTAATGAAATGCCTGAAACTCTTGCATATTTCATGGCATGACTGGCATGACTGCAGTTGCACTGCAAACTAATGAATCAAAAAAAAAACCTATATCACTGATCTTATTATGAATAGATTAAGTGAAACAGTTGTATATTCTAACTGAAAATTTTGTCCTGCAAAATAATTATTTCTTACAATGACTGTAACGTATTCGTTACTTCTTCATTTCTGTGAGGATTACAGCTCAACAAATATTCAGAACTCAGGCTGAATATGATATAATCAAAAATGTTCCTTAAATCGGGTTTCTGAACTCATTCAAATGGCTATTGACCATTACTGTCTTATAGCTACCAAGTTGATTTGAAACCTTCTGTTTAGATTTCTTTTGCTCAAATGGGTTGGTAAACAAATGAACATACCAGCAAATGAAAAAGTTTTTTTTAAAAAAAAAGAGGGACAAAAAATTATCAGAAATTGATGGGAATAAAACATCTTTTTTAAAAAAATGTTTCTGCAGGTGCTTCCCTTCAGTCTGCATCAATCTGCTGCGGAGCTTTACCTGGCTGTTGATACTGATCTTCTTTGCTTGGCCCTTGAGCATGGCCTTGGCTGGCCTCTATGGATTTCTCTCTCCTTTTATTACCTTGGTGGGACTGGATGATGTTAGTGAAGCTCTGTTGCAAGGAGTAAACGTGGGAAGGGAATGCGCTCGGAATATTCGAAATTGTAAGCCTTTGTGCTAAGGAGGGAGGCTGACACCACCTTGCAACCATCTTGTTTCCTGCAGAACGTTTCCTATCATTATTCTATATTTTAAGATCTCTATAATTTTTGCAGAAACAAGAATTAAAGAACACTCATTTCAGTGAAATAAGCATCTGGCTTTTTTTTTCTCCTGAATTTAAGGTTTCTAGTGCTGTTTTATAGACATACAACAGGAGTGATCTTCCATCTGATCCAATAACTAACGATGACAGTGCCTGTAACAAAGAACACAAGTATTAACTTGTGCATTAGGTACATGAACAAGACTGGGATATTTTAAAATAGTCTTTCTCTCTAAGGTCATGTAATGAGTCATTCTGCCACCTTGAAAGCACTTGTGCTTTGTTAATGAGCAAGAGGATGAGGTCAGATGTATCTAATTAGCATTTCCACAGGCAGACAGCCAGCAATGGGCAGTACATTAGGCTGCATCCCTTGGGTGCAAATTGAGGACAATAATAAAAGCTTTTAGGACAGGCGGACAGGCTGTGGTTTTTTTTTTTTTTTTTTTGGTGGTCAGCTGAGCCTGGATGTATTTGTTGTTCATGCTGCCACTACAGCATCACAGCTTTTTGGTAGAAACACACTATGGAGATTTGAATCACAGCTCCTGAATATTCACAACATTCCTTTTTGTCCTCTGTAAATTCTTGTCCCAAACTGATATTATTTATAAGACCAATATGCACATGCACATGCCCTTTCTGCAGAGTGTATAGAAAATACTGCTGTTTCTTGAAGACACACATTTACAGGAATAACGTTGAGCTTACAGGACACTGCCTTGTCCTGGAGAGATACAAAGGGCCTGATCATGTTATAGTTACAGTGGTGCAAGGAAATCAATCCAAATCCTTTGAGTAACGTTACTGCATCTCTGTTGAAGTTAACTGAATGACGTGAAAAAATATATATACATATATAAAATAAAAACAGAATGAGGAGGAGCTGGAGGAACTTAAATGAGAGAAAATGAGGCCCAAATTATGTTTTATGCATAAATGATTACTAAATTGAGCTAGTAACCACTGAATGACATAGACACATGAATGACATAACAGTACAGTAAGTGCTACACTGAGTTCAGAGGTGGTTGACCAATTAATGTATTTTCCAACTCTCATAGCAAAAATTTGGAATTAATACAACATACTGAGTAAAATGGCCACGAGTATGTGCCTCTTCCCTCTACATCTGGAACCAGTGCCTGATAGTGAAGTAAAAGATGCAAAAAAATGGAGAAATGCAAATTTCATCTATGTGTATGTCTTAAGTGGAGAAGAATATATTTAATATGTCAAAATAAAAAAAACAAAAACCATAACAGTCTCTTAATATCCCACAACCAGAAGGCTGTCAGTCATTCCAACAAAGAGGATAATAATCTGTGAAGGGATTCATGCAAGCAAATGCTTGAGCAATGGTTAGCATTTTGCTCATTGTGGATCCATGCCCTACTAATGTCAAGCTGCTGCATCAAATGGTGAGTGAAAGGTGGATTGCCGCCAAATATTGTGCCCAAGCAGCCTGTGTATCCCATATCACGTAACCAGGTCAACAGCCTGCTTCATTCTAGCACAAGAACCTTTTGCATTCAAATGTTCGTAGGGTTCTATGAAGCCAGAGTCTCTAAATTTGAATTTTACTGTAACTTTTCATTTTCTATTGAAACATTAGTATTATATATTCTGCAAAGAATTACAATTATTTGCTTTTCAGGAAAACACAATTTGGGGGGTTAGCGTACTTGGAGTGTCTTACAGGTCTTATGTTAAGGGTGTCAGTAATTTCCAATACACTTAAATCATTCTACTTTACAGGTACATCAAAATTCCTCTAGAATATTCTCTTGTTAAAGAAGCATTTTAAGCAGAATCTGAATGAAACACAGTGATTATTCACAAGATATGTACAGAAAAGGCAAGACAAACTTCTTATGATCACCTTGGTAAATGCTTTAATCTTGTCTGGATTAAAGCTATCTAAAACAACACCGCTTTAGACGAAAAAAAAACCAGCTAGACCCAGATTTATTTTTGTGAGTAGTTAAAAGCTAGGATAAATAAATGATAAAATACGTACTAGTAGAAAATGTTCCCTGCTATATTTCAAGAATACTATTTTAAAAATTATCCATTTGTGGAATTAATCCTCTGATTTTAGTCTCTTGAATTGTTTCCATCACCAAGCATCCTAGAATGGCTCAAGATGTATTTTTTTTCTATTTTCATTTCAGTTGAACTCAGTATCTTTGCTGTGGTATTTTATTTACCCTGCATACACATTAAGAGGTTTGGCTTGGTAAATGTTCTGTGAACTCTAAAATATTTGTTATGCACACTTCAGTATGCACATACATTTAACTGTTAAAGTGACAAATGCCACTGTTCTATGGAACACTGGGAAAGCTGGGTTGAAATAAAGCCTGCATCATTGAAGATTTAGCTCTTTGTATGAAAGTGATTTGGGAAATATTTTATAGAATATGTTTAGAATGCTAAAATACACAATGAAATTAACTGTTCATAAAATCTAGTAGAAAAGAAAAACTCATGTCATTACCTGCACAAAAAAAAATGTATTCACCTTATGAATGCCCCATGAAAGTAAAATTTATGATCCAGTGTCTGACTGAAAACCCAGAAAATCAGATCCATATGCATATCTACTACCTTCACTGGAAGTCTAGGTTTTTAACGATTCTTTCTCTCTTTCTCTCTCTCAATTCCAACTTGATCTAAGAAAAAAAAATCGAAAAACATGACATTGAAAAAAAAGTGCATAAAATTTGTATGTGCAATATGATATAATTTAACAATATGTTTTCTGTAGTCCATAAAGTCTTTAAAAGCACCTTTTTTTCTGTGAAAAACATCAAACATCTTTGGCTCTATTAATTGGTTAATTGCTTAATTTTCAATGGATTCTAGTGGTCAGGAAGACTCCAGCAAAGCTTTGTTTTGATGATCGAAGTTTTAACATTGATCAGTGTAAGGTCCTCCATTTCATGCATTTCCACCACTATTGATACATTGCAATTTACTGGACAGGAAGCTATATGAGCGCATCAGATCTACTACAGGCAGCAGCGACCTAAGAACATTGCCATATCAGTGCTAGTAAGAAATCTTGATCCTCAGCCCACAAGTACTGAAAAAGTAGCTGCAGTTTCTATCAAAATATAACCTTCTTTGCCAGCTGGAACAGGATATAACTGCTTGTCTTGCATTTCACAAACTTCTAGAATCAGTTTGGGGTAATTTTTCTATCCTTTGTGAAAGGTGAGATAAATATATATTTTTACTGAATTTGGCTAAAAGGTAAAAATATTCTAAAGTACTAGGAAAAAAACATTTGAGGGGAATCTCAATTATGGCAAAACAAACTCATTTTGTGTAGCGCACATCTAGAGAGCCTTAGGTATTCACATTTCAGACCAATCAATGCTGCTTTGAATCAGGAGCTGAAATTGGCCTTTGGATGTAAGCCTCAAAACTTGAGTAAACTCCTAATTTCGAGTGTGAGTTTAGTCAACTCAATCCCGGTGTTACCTTAGTTTCTCATCAGTAAAGCAACACTTCTTTCTCCGTCTACACAGATCGAGAAAGACAAGTCTTTGAGCTTTAACACACAGTACACAAAAGGCATGCAGAAAGGCTAATGGGAAAAAGCAGCACTTGATGGTTTTCTTTACTAGAAGTTAATTCATTCCTGGACTGCTTCGTTGTTCTTGCAACTTGGAGACATCTGTCTTGGATTCTGAAAAGGAACAGGCAGCTGAGGGCCTGTGTGGACAAGGCCAGGGAGCACTTTGCAGCAGCTGGGAGGTTCAGCTTCTCCTTGTTCCCGACTGCAGAGCTCCCAGGGCAGATCCCAGACGACAGCTTGCACCACGCAGCGGGATGTGGTGAGACCGAAGTTATGTGGTGGATTATGAATGAGACCACAGGCTCCTATGTGATATGCCAGTAAAAGGTAGACGTATGTATTAGGTTTCATCTTGTTACAAGACCATGTTAGCTGAGGAAGAAAATATCAATGATCTTTGCTTCTCTGGAAAACATTGTTTGGAGCCTTGTTTCTGTTATGGTCGCAAAGTCCATGATGCTCTCTTTATATGTAGATATCCTGCTCTCTTCTCTCTCCCTTCTTTCCTTCTGTCTGGAGCTGTAGCAGATTCCCTAGGCTGTGTCTCAGTAGAGAGCAGCCATGTGGTGGTAGCAATTCACAGCACCAAGTCCCACCCATCACATCTGCCATGCTACAGCTTGTGAGAAACAACAACTCCTCCTGTCACGGCTTCTTCTTTTCAGGAACTCTTAGTAGTCCCCAAGTCCTTTTCCCTGCTGCCAAGACAGTCTCAGACTCTAGTTGTAAGTGATGATTCAAACGACAACTCTGAGAGACTAAGAAGCATAAATTCCTCTCACTACCACCCACCTCCACTATGTTGCCTGTACCTGCTTCTCTTAGCCTCGTAGCAAGATGTTTAGCTGCATCTCTAGCTCCTGGCTTCCACCTCGTTACTCTGTCATTACAGTGCACACTTAAGAGGTTTTGGGTTAATTATAGATGAACAGCAGCATGAGTGAGTGAGAGAAACAGGGAGAGAAATGATAGCAGCCTACAACTATGTGAAGGGCTTAAATGCTGAGGAGACAGAGAATGCACCAAGTATGATACATGGGCTATAAAGAGGGCTAATGGGCTATAACTGAGGATGGGAAATACCTGATGAATTATCTGGAGAAGCTTGTTGACAGAGTGCTTATTAATTTCAGAGACCATCTTTTAGCAGAAGAGAAGAAAGCCTCCTTGCTTGGGACTTTCAAGATCTGACTGGGAAGAGTACAAGACAAAAAGCCACAGGGAAAGCCTGTAGGTTGGTAGTGGCCACAGAGTTGCCTCTTCTGGCTTCTCTGCGCACAGCGGGACACACCTCAGCGGGGCCTGCACAGACGCAACTGGCCACGTGTGCGTGAATGACAGGCTCGGCGCTCACTGCAGCACAGCGCCCACCGCGGAGCGCCCCTAATGGCCTCCTCTCCTCACATCATGGCGCCTGCCCTCTTCCAAGGCCCGGCACAGCCTTTGATGTGCCGAAAGCACGTACAGCTCCCAACAGCTGCCATGGCACAGGAGAAAACCCGTCACAGCAATATTTGCTTCTTACTCATGCAGAGGTAGAATTTCTGCCAAACATTGCACTGGCCTGAGGCGAGTGTAGTGAAGAGAGAAAAGTCTTCTGTACTCAGACATACAGGGGCAGGAAATACTGGTTTTTGCAATCAACATAACAATACAGATTGGTGTGTTATGAAGTTTATTGTCATTTCTTGGAGCATCTATAGATAATCAAAAATAATCAGGAAGACTGAACAACAGACAAAAAGAAGGCCTAATCCTACACATTTTATTACTGTAAAAAACCTGAAGTCTGAGTTAGTAAGTGTTCAGTGCTTCAAACAAGGCTGTATTTTTAAAGTACACATTTTCTTCCCTCAGAAGTGGAATAGGAATAGATGTGAGGACAAGGGGTAATGGGTGCAAACTGAAGCACAGGAGGTTCCACCTGCAGGTGAGGGGGAACTTCTTTACTGTGAGGGTGACAGAGCAGTGGAACAGGCTGCCCAGGGAAGTTGTGGAGTCTCCTTCTCTGGAGGTCTTCAAAACCGGCCTGGATGCCGCCCTGTGCCACATGCTCTAGGTGTGCCTGCTTGGGCGGGAAGGTTGGACCAGATGATCTCTAGAGGTCCCTTCCAACCTTGTAGATTCTGTGATTCTGTGAACTACACTTTATGCCTTTATGTTGCTGTGTGTCCAACTCTTTGGGATGTGTGTAGATTATGTCCACACAGGTCCATTAGCTTTTCCGTTGCCTCTGGAGCACCTCCCAGTGGTGAAGTCACCTGAAATGCAGACAGCAAGTAGGCACCCTATCACTGAGAAATTGGAGTATTTTTCCTGAGAGTGACCTTATATAGCACACTGTGGTACGTTTGCTTGTTTGTTTATTCAAGGCTGTATTATCACCTTACTGAAGACAGCAGGATAATTTTGGCCAAAGAAATGAGTTTACCGGGGTACTTTTCGGAGCAGCTTCAGGGGCACAAATGCAATTTTGGATTTACTTTATGGGATAACCTGTGCATCTAACCTTGCAATACACAGTGCATATGCATGGAGGGAAAGGGGTGGATCAGCTCTCTAATGTATCAGGAGGTGAATCCTCTTGGATTATACATTTAAAACTTAAGGGGAAAGAAAACCAGTATTTATTTATGAAGGAAATGGAAGAAAACACAGACTGCCTTTTATAGATTTTACATGTGAGAGCTGTCTCTGCTCAACTGGGTTGCAATAGAGAGGCAGCAGAGGCCAGCCCAGCCGTGGAGAATGCAGCCTGCGACGGGGAAGGTCTGATTGGGGAGGAATTCAATGCAGCTATCGGCAGCTGGCTTCTATGTAAATACTGCAACACCTCCAAGCGCAGCAACAGCTGAGATAACACTGAAAGCTAATCTCTAGTGCCGGTGAAGCCAGCCAACTTCTTGCATTATATAGCTTCCGTAGAAAAGAGGCGGTAGGGGGAAAAAAAGAAGTAAATTTAAATTGTGTGTGGCAACTTACTGTGGAGCAAATTCTACTGCTTTGTTTTCAACTGAAAAACAGGGTAAAAAAATGAATTTTGCCTTTGAGATGCTATTCTGTGCACATACAGTCCATGCTATACATGTGTTCACATGAACTCTTATATAAATAGGCAAATAGGAATCTACATCGCTATCACCAATGTATTTTCAACCCTGCTTCCTTTGCCTAATGGCTTTAGGTAATTATTTAGGTAATTTTGGCTTACTTGAAGTCCTTATCCCACCAGTATCAATTTGGAGGATTTATCATCGGTAGTAGGAAAGTTACCAAAGTTGCAGAGCAGAGACACTGAAACACAGTTTCTCCCTTTCCTCCATCTCCCATTTCGGGAGGAATTCAAGGCTAGGAGTCTCATGCCCACCTTGGTTACGTACCATTTGGAAATGGAGGCAGTTTCCAGCCTTCAAGTCCTTTGTCAGAGCCAAGTCATAGCTCAAAGGCTACTTGTACACACTCCCAAAGAACCCCAAACAAACCCAAAATTGCTTGTCTGGTGGCTTCTGCCTTGCTCAAGACGTAGGTGCCAGTGGCCGCTGTGTGCGGCAGCTCATTAATTTGTGGGTGTTTCAGGGTTTGAGGCGGCCGTCTGAGCGCGCCCTGCTCGCACCCGGCCCCATCACACACACAATGAGAAGCGTGTTCCCCTTGTGCGGGTGCCGGGAGCACCTTCCTTCTCCTCGTGTGGGCACGGGAAGCTCATAGCAGCTGCCACGCGCCGCCTCCCAGCACCCTTCCCTGGTACCCACGTGGAGCTGCTGCCTCCACGTGCTGCCAAGCCCACTCAAGGGATGCCTCTCCAGTAGGTCTATTTTTAACCAGAAAAAAAACATCCAATATATGGATGTGATGCTCCAACAGCCAAGCAGGCAAACAACTGACACGTTGCACTAACCCCCTGGCCATGTTTTTGCTCACCCTACACCCATCATTGCAGAGGAGAGTCCCAAGGTGCTGCCACCGAGGTCACCTCGGGCACCGTCGATTAAACCACAGCCCGACTCTCTTTTGCAGTGAAAGGCGAAAAAAAAGAGGAGTGTGGGGGGGTCCTCCTGTCCCCATGCAACACCCCGCCCCGTCCCGGTGCTGAAGCTGGGGAGAACCCCACATGGAGACCCCGCCGCGGGCCGGCGCCAGCTGCGCACGGAGCCGTCGGGGCGGCGCGGTGGGGCCGTCCCCGCTCGGTGGGTGCCCCCCGGGCGCGCTCCCAATTTGGGCAGGCGGCGGCGGGCCGGGGGCGCGG
>JAUBOD010000208.1:8733775-8759393 GCA_032353885.1 Nothura maculosa | reverse complement strand
AGATTTTGCCAGCAGCTCAACAAGATGGCACAGGTATCAGAGTTAACGTATTACAGCTACTTCTAAGCACAAAAACTGTGGAAATATGTTTTCTACTTCTTAAAAACAGCTTAAAAGAGACAACAGTTTAAGAAATGAAGCACGCAGAAATGAGAAAACACTAAATGTAACCGTAACGTGCTTGGTACTTGGTGCTACCTAGAGCTTCATGACTAAGGTTTGCACAGAGGAGCTTAACACACGGATCACACTTAAGGAATTCATCACGTGTGAAACAGGAATCTTGATCCATACTTCCTTACAGGCACCACGTGCGAGTGGCTCATGCAACTATAATGGAACCTGTCTCGAATGCAGAAAAGCTCTTAATTAAAATACCAAGTACTGGGACAGCAACAAGAGACTTATATAAAGTAGCTCTGATAAAAGGGTTTACAACCAGGTTGGAAAAACAAAAAACCAAGTGTTATTTGTACCTAGAAACAAAGCTGCGAAGCTCAAATTCTAGAAAAAGTTGCTCAACCTTTCACATTAACAGGGGAAATATGAACAGGAAAAAATACAAGTAGGTTTCTTCAGAAACAGCTGCGTTTAAGACATTATTACTAAATTACTGAAATAAAGGACATAAATTCTCTTCATCCATTGCACTGTGAAGCTAACCAGTTTAATTTACAGATTACAGATCAAGAGAGAAGGAAAGCAGAATTGTCCTCTCCACTAGATCTATCTGTGCATCTACTGAGCCTCTTTTTGCCTCTACTGACAAAAAGACCAGGCTGGTTCGTTTGTTTTTGATGGGGGGAAGAGGGGAGGTAGGAGGGACGTATTTTAGCCATGGGTCTTGGCCGAAGACCCTGAAAACCCCACGAAAACAAGACGAAAATCCAACTAATGAGGGAGCAGTAACTTCAGGTCTGCCTTGCAAGTGAAGGCTGCTGCCTCCAACAGCATGTTTAGAATTTAGAAAGCATTTAGGCTTGCATTTTTAGAACTGAAAGCAGGTAAAGACACAACAGAGGAACACGCAGTCCAGCCAGGCAAACAGCAGGAACAGACACTGTTTAAACAGACCCAGAGTGCTAGGTGTCCTTTCCTTTCCAATAAAGTCATTTTAGATTCCACAATGTAAAGATATGACACCCCACACACGGAACAAAGCCGGTATTCTCGGAGCTAATTATAGACTTCACCTCCAAAATACTTGGAGCGTGAGCCATAACACTTCAAGACTTAAGTCTTTCCTGCTGCAGTCACACAGGATGTTACTTGTTATTCCTTCCATGGCCACAAGAGAACGCACAAGCACACTTTTTCTTGCCTAAAAGGTCCAAAGTGTCCCTCCAAGCTTTATTTTTCTGAACTTAAATTCATTTGCTTCAAATTTCATCGTGCATCAGCATCGTTGCTCTCTCTATGCACCTGAATTTGTCTGTCTTTAAGTGTAAGGTCAAACCCAAATTCTATGTAACGCCCACCGACGTTAAGCAGCTCTGCACGACTGCATCTCATATGTTAAATAAAACATTTCTGTGTTTATATTAAGGACAGCTGCCTCAGCTGCTACATTCTGGTTTGTATTTGATGCACTTGTTTTCTTTGGTCAAGAATTACACACTACAATTTATTCTTGCTGGTTTTGACTATTTCTCCAGATCAGAGATAAGGAGGAAAATACACACACTGCCCTGGAAAAGCACCTGTAGGATCCTGTACAAACACATCCGACTCTTTTCTGTCATAGCCTATTCAAAAACCTTTTATAAAACTGATTAACCATTGGATATATTTCTCTGTAAGTTTTATATTCATTTAGAAAGTTCTCCTGGTAATGCTCTCCCTTACTTGTAATAAATGTTACCAGCAGAGCATTTCTGATCACACATCACTTCATATTGCTGAAAAAAGAAATAATAATTTGAGGGATAAAAATAATAATTTTACAGGGATGCACCACAAGCTGTTAATTCACCGAGTTATCCACTACGGTCAGTGAGGGCTGAATCAGGAAGAAAATCCTAAACTGAACAGGCCACACTGCCCTAAAATCAACAGCATTTTTGCACATATTGGTCAAACAAATCTTAATTTCACTCTGTTGGGCAGAATTTTTCATTTTATTGCAGCATATTCTGATTTCTCTACAGGCAAACCTGAAGATATTCTCTATACAACACGTTGTAGGAAGATGAGGAGGAAAGGAAAGAAGGAAGAACAACACAAAACAATAATACAGGAAGAATATTTAACAGTGATAAGTACTCTGGCTTCTTCAGCTTCCTACGAAGCAAAAAAAACAGTCATTACTTTAAAAGCTACACAAAGCATACCTGTTAAAAACAGATTAATTGCTAAAACAAAAAGCATATTTTAAGAACTTAAAAATTGAAAATGTGTTATGCTGAGTGAATGAAAAAATAACATGCTTACATTAGGATTTATTCATTACTGACATTCAGCTAATCTAGGCAAAGCCCAGGAGATCTGTACAGCTTTTTAAGTTTAAAACAAATCCAGCTTTAGGACAGCGGACGTAGCTCCTCCGAGCTGCTTTGGGACCAGTTTCTGACTACAGGGAGGCACTTAAGAAGCCGAGCCTGGGAATGCAAGAACATTATCGTGGCCATCCCCAACAGTGACCGACCATTAGGAGAAGTCAGTTAAAGACATAAGACCTGCAAATTCACACAGCAGATGGGGATCATATTCCCAAAAAGGAAAAATAACACCAGAAGCTCAACCAGGAGGTGTCTGACAGCCACCCTGCCACTCACATCATCCAAATCTTGGGCACATAATCCAAGAAAAACCTCCCGCTCCAAATCTGACTAGGAGCTGCCTGTTCAAGTTCAAAGATCTTTTAAACTCGGTCTTTGTAGCTTGGATATCACTGCACCTATGGAAAATGAGGGGGGAAATATAAACAAATGGAGCTGAATGGTGGCCATGGGGCTGCTGAAGGGACCATTTCAAGCAGGGAGGGTGAACGGGGCATCAGCGCACACAGTAATTCCGGGCCTAGCAGAGCCAAGGCCACGGCAGCTGGCGGCTCCTTAGCCCTAAAACAGGGCGGGGCCTTCCCCAAAGACACATACACAGAAAACAGCCTCTTTTACATAAAAAGCCTCTTTTAAGCTATCACTCCTCCACTCCAGGAGGAAATCATACCCCCATTCCTGGAGAAAATTACTACCAGGTCCTGCACCAGGGTAACCAAGCGGCCGGGAAACCTCCTCGCCGACCGCACCGCCTTTCCCGAGGGCCGGGAATCCCATTTTATCCCTCCCTTTCCCCCCGGTTGCCCGCTGGGCGCGAAGCCGCGTTCCGAGGCCGGGCCCCCGGCCGCCCCTCCGCGCCCCGCCGGGCCCGCGCTCACTTGAGGTGATCCAAGGAGTGGATGCTGCGGGCGGCCTTGCCGTGCCCGCCGCCCACCCAGCTGCGGGAGCGCCCGAACATGGTGGCGGCGACGGAGGAGGAGGGAGGCGGCCCTAGGGCGCCATGGCCGCGCGGAGCAGGAAGCGCGCACAGCCCCGCAGCGAGCGGCCGCCGCCGAGCCCGCAGCAGCCGGCCGGCACGCGCCACGGCGCATGCGCCAGCAGGGCACGCCGGGAAGCGGAGTCCCGCCGCGCAGCCGCCGTGCGCGCAGCGCCCGGGCGCAGACTACAAGTCCCAGCGTGCCCCGCGCGGCCGCAAGGGGCGGGCGCTCCGGGTTGCGGGGGGTGTACCCGGTTGTGGTGGGGGTGTCGCATCCCGGGCACCGCAGCCGGGTCCGTGCCCATCCCTAAGCGCCGCTCTGAGCGCAGAGGCAGCCGCTGCCCCCGCAGCCTTGGGGGGGTTAAGTCTGTTTAGGCCTGGTTTTAACTTAGGCCGCCCCTCTGGTGTGGAGTTTGTGATTTGGTCCTGTCAGTGCGCGGGCAGATTCAGTTTTAGGCAGCGCGGTGACGCGGGCTCAAACGCCGGCCCCGCTCCCGCACTAGGGAGGAGCGGGGGGCGGCCCTGGCCGGGCCGGGCCTGGCACGCGCCGCTCGGGACCGCCCCCGAGCCCCGCCGAGCGCCGCCGAGTCCCGTCCCACCCGTGAGTAGCGCCGTTGAACGGGCGGCCCCGACGGCGCGGGAGCCGCGCGGCAGCGGGCGGTTCGCGACGGGAGCGGGCGGTGCCGCGGCGGTTCGGGTCGGGTGCCGGCGGTTCGGGTCGGGGGCCGGCGGCTCGCGGCGGGCTCCTGGCCGCCCGCCCGCTCTGCAGGCACTGCGCTCTCTTGCAGGCCCGCGCCGCTGCCTCAACATGTGCGACGACGAGGAGACCACTGCGCTCGTGTGCGACAACGGCTCCGGGCTCGTCAAGGCGGGCTTCGCCGGGGACGATGCCCCCAGGGCCGTCTTCCCCTCCATCGTGGGCCGCCCCCGGCACCAGGTAGGGCTGTTGGAACTTTGCTTTATGCCTAGGCATCTTCAGGCATCTTCCTTATCCCACTCAGTCCCACTGTCCCATCTGCGTTCAGGGATTCTCCTCCAGACTTTCCCGCATGGGTCACCCTCCCCGTTGCTCCCACAGCTCTTTTTCCACGGCCTCATGGGGAAGAGAATGAAGGGAGTCTTCTCTGAAGCTGCATCCTGCAAGGCCAGACCCAAGGGCACTTGTGGCCCATATGTGGTTTTGTCAACTGAACCTGGCCCAACATAGTTGGTTTAGGGGCCCTTTTTCTTCCATTCTGGCCAGTTCTTCATGTACCAAACCCTTCCCACGATTTTGCTCCTACTTATGCCTAAAGGAGTTTGCCATTGACATTTTGTTTCTATGAATTCATTACTGCTGAGACTCCATAGCAATAGATGAGTTTTGAGAGGATCCTGTTGATCACTAGAGAGTTTATTTTCCTCTGCAGGTTTTCGTTTATAAAACTCTTTTAAAACTCTTTTCATGTCTCACCATTTCTTTCCCTAATCACTGTGTTGCGCAGTTTACTTTCAATCAAACTGAACTAGAAAGAAGTAGCTAATAGAAAACAACTGTTCTATTTACAAAAGGTGAAAAAAATGAATGCCTCCATACAGTTAAAGGGAAAAACATTTTAATACAAAATTAACATTTAGATAATGCAAGTGTCTTTTCTGGTGTAACTGGTTGTATCTCTCTCTTCATGTGCCAGCATAGACTGGCACAGTTGTTTGGGCTCTGTAATGCAACCTTCCTCAGATAATGGTGTTCTACATTTTCTTCTTTAGGGTGTAATGGTTGGCATGGGTCAAAAAGACTCCTATGTAGGTGATGAAGCTCAGAGCAAAAGAGGTATCCTTACTTTGAAATACCCTATTGAACACGGCATCATCACCAACTGGGATGACATGGAAAAGATCTGGCACCACACTTTCTACAACGAACTGCGCGTGGCTCCTGAGGAACACCCCACCCTGCTCACAGAAGCCCCCCTCAACCCCAAGGCCAATCGTGAAAAGATGACCCAGATAATGTTTGAGACCTTCAATGTGCCTGCCATGTATGTGGCAATCCAGGCTGTCCTCTCCCTTTATGCCTCTGGTCGTACAACAGGTAAAAATATCAGATAAATGGTCCAAAGTATTAAAAAAAAAGTAATTAATTCAAATGTACAGGAAAGCTTACATGAGAACTTTTTTCTTTACAGTTACTAAATGATAACAGTAACTTTAAAAAAGCCAATACACAAGACTCTATTGAAAGAGCAGTGTGAATTTGTTTGTTCTGCTTTAAAAGGGAGGCACAGTGAAACTGCTTCTCCTGCTGATCATGATATAAATGAGAACTATGAAGATACAGTGGTTTTGCTGGTCTAAACTTGGATAAGAGTTGAGATCTTGGGACCAAAAGTGCCCAAGGCAATCACTGCAACACATGTGTTTAGTAGCAGAAGGTTATTCAGCTGGATCTAGTATGAGACAACTGTTTGATGTGAATGCTAACACCACACAGGAATATCCATGCAGGCAAAGGAAAGAATGTACGAGGTCTATTTCTAGTATTTGGCTAAAAGAGAAAGGCAGTATTTTCTACCACAGGAAAAATTTTACATATTTTATTATCTGTGCTACTGCTTTTCACATTTGCTAGATGATTTCAGCTGCTGTCTTAATTTCTCCCCCAGGTATCGTTCTCGACTCTGGCGATGGTGTCACCCACAACGTGCCTATTTATGAAGGTTACGCTCTGCCTCATGCCATCATGCGCCTGGACCTGGCCGGCAGGGATCTCACTGACTACCTCATGAAGATCCTCACTGAGCGTGGCTATTCCTTTGTGACAACAGGTCAGTCCTTTAGCGTTGCCTTCTTGTGATGCCCTCATTTCTGCCTTGCTCCATTAATCTTCCTCCTCTAGTGTTTTGCTTCCCCAAACCTTGACTTCATTTCTGTTCATCTGCAGCTGAACGTGAGATTGTTCGTGACATCAAAGAGAAGTTGTGCTATGTTGCCCTGGACTTTGAGAATGAAATGGCCACTGCTGCCTCTTCCTCCTCTCTGGAAAAGAGCTACGAGCTGCCTGATGGCCAAGTCATCACGATTGGTAATGAACGTTTCCGCTGCCCTGAGACCTTATTCCAGCCATCTTTCATTGGTAAGTGATCCTGGAAAATTTGTCTTTTGGTAAGAGATCTGAATGAATCAGAAAATCTAGGAAGAGTCTCCACTCCCTTTCCTGCTTCTCTAATTTGGCATAAAATCAAACGTAAATAATGAGTTACAGACTCTGGTTCCTATAAAATGCTGAACTTGAGCTCAGTAGGCAATTAGCTAATTCTTGGGCCCTTGATGCAAGTTTTAAAGCAGGATTTAGGCTCTTAGTGACTGAAATGTGCCATTAGAACATGTTGCCGTTGGTTAAAAACACATCTCAGAGCTGTTTTTACACAGCTGTTGTTTAAAACTGAATCTGACTGCCCTAAGTAGTAAAGAAATAGTGTCGAGGAGGAGGCAGAAATATTTGTGTGTACTCCAGTTTGACATTGGTATGACCAAGATGGTGACTTTGCTGTCTGCTGTAGAAGACACAGCTGATGAATGTCACAAATGCTTGTAGTGTAAGCCCTAAGCATTAGATGCAGTTGTTCATGAGCTGACAACTTTCTTCGGATCTAGTGTCAACCCTTGCAGGAAGCACCTGTTTAAACTTAGAGCTTGGAATGCGACCTACGAACATTTGTTCTTCATTTTTTCCTTACCACCACCTTCTTTCTTACCACTCAATACTAACACTCCTGTCCATATCATGATTAAGTCTTGGCTTGATGACTGTAAACCTAAACTTGAACTCCTCAATTATTCTTCTCTGCCCACATGGAGTTACTGACCTCGTCTTTAGTTTTACTTTGACTGTTCTCCTGTCTTTATTGCTGTCCTTACTGCATTCAGCTAATGGTGCTTGCGAGACTGACATACCTGATGCTCATATTTTTTTAAATACAACTTTACTTATGTCTCTTCATCTTCACTTACTGTGCTGTTTATCCACCTTCCTGTCCTATGCACACACATTATATGATCCTTCCCTTTTCTACCAAAGGTTTGTTTCCTAAGCTAGTTCTGAAATACTTCTAAAATTGTTTTTCTATAGCATTTAATTACCAATAAGCATTTTTACAGGAAAAAATGCTATGACCTCTTATGCTATCTCTTGACACAGATCACAGATTTAGCTTCAGTCCCTCTTCTGGTTTACAATGTACTTACATAGTAGTTGATGTTAAAAACAAGGAGAAATGCTGAGAATTCTTTTCACTAAACTGTCCGTGTAACTTAATAATTTGTCATCTTGTTTCTTCTCTAGGCATGGAATCTGCTGGCATTCATGAAACCACCTACAACAGTATCATGAAGTGCGATATCGATATCCGCAAGGACCTCTACGCTAACAACGTCCTCTCAGGCGGCACCACGATGTACCCTGGCATTGCCGATCGCATGCAGAAGGAAATCACTGCACTTGCCCCCAGCACTATGAAGATCAAGGTGAGGACTTTGAATTGGTACTGTAACATATCAGTAAAGATGGGAAAATGTCTATATAATTAAACTGGGGTAGAGGAGCAACTCAGAAGTAGCATCTGATACACAGATTATGAGAGATTTGCTGTAACCAGCATAATTATATCCATTGTATGTAAATGTCAGAAAAGAGGAAAACTGGACTCTAGACTTTCTTTGAAAATACTGCATATATTGTATCAGCTGAAGATTATTGATCCTGATATTTTAGCAAAGTGGTTTTTTTTTGTGGTCACCTTAGAAAATACCTTGCTATTTGGTATGTTAATAATATGTAATAATTGTTCAGAGATGGAATGGTTTAACTGACGAGGATTTGCTTGCTTCTCTTTATCCTAGATCATTGCCCCACCAGAGCGCAAGTATTCTGTTTGGATTGGGGGCTCCATTCTAGCATCTCTGTCCACCTTCCAGCAAATGTGGATCAGCAAACAGGAGTATGATGAAGCTGGTCCATCCATTGTCCACCGCAAGTGCTTCTAAGCACCTTTCCTTCAATTTACCTCCCACTCAGGATGACGGCAGTAACGCTTCTTGGAGTCTTCTGGCAACCCTTCCTGAACTCTCTTCAGTCATTGTACAGTTTGTTTACACACCCGTGCAATTTATTTGTGCTTCCTCTAATATTTATTGCTTTATAAATAAACAAGATCTGGGACTTGCAACCTAAAAATGATTTTGTCTTTTTTTTTGAAGTGTATTCTTTCATTACAAAAATTAGCCTGTAAACACAATAGGATTTGCAAACTCCCATCAAACCCATCAGTGCGTTCACTGCATGCTTGTCCTTCTAAGTGATTTTGGCATCAGGGCATGGTTTACTATTATTAAGAGTTTTTATTTTAATTCTGAAATTTGAAATGAAAGAAGAATCACATATTAAGGCATATAAAGAAGTAGCCTGAAGGGTTACTATCTAGTAAGTGGGACAAGCGGAAGGAAACCTCTTGCATTTGCTCACTGGATTTAGAAACGATTTTGCTGTTACATTAATTATAACCCAAGTATTTTAATACCAACTTATTGAAAGACACAGCCATCTGAAAAAGAATTATGCTAATAAGTTTAGAATGCTATTTATAACTAATTAGTTTAATCCTGAAGAGTCATATAACTGTTTTTCTGTGGGCTATAAATATTTATGACAAAACATTAATTCAAACTGACAGTTTGCTCACCTCCCCCATCTCTTCAAAGCCAGAGACAGAAGCCATTAGTGCACTAACGCACAGGAAGTAAACTTTTGTTGTAACGATATAATTCTTATGATTCTTTTCACATCATCATTCAATATGTTTTTAGGCACTCTGTAGTTCTTAATCTTTACTACTTTTTGTTTCCATTTGACCCAGATACTACAATCATACATACTTTATATCGGCTTTTCTGCTCCTAACCACCGTGCTCTCTGATTTTTTAATTTTTTTTTAAGAGGACTAGCTAGAAGATGAAGTATAAAATCTCGTATGAACCTTCCACAAAAAAAAAAAATCAATATCATAATTTGGAATACGTATACACTAGACTTCACTTCAGCTTGTTACAAGAAATCATTTAAAGCACATACCAATTTTTATGAAGATAGCCAAGCTGCAAACTGAGAACTTAAACAGATGTTGAGGTTTTGTGAAAATAGATTTCATGCTAAAACTGTATTCAAATGATGATTTAGAATAAATAAATCAACAGGCAGTGTGCTGCACCAAGTACAAGTGTTTTTTTCCATCACTTCCACTTTTTATATTCTGAAAAGACCTTGACACTAGTTATTGGATATAATTTAAGCAGACCTAATTTTACCCTTTAAATATAAGAAGACGTTTATAGTATCTGTCCCTAGTTCACCATTAGAAGAGAGTTTTCCAAGGCACTATTATAATTATATACCATTACCATCAGCCTGCAATTTAAATATTCAACATACATCTAGATGGTTTTGGTTTTGGCCAGAAAGGAGGTGGATGAAGCTGTTAAATATAAATGAAATTTAAACACAGAAGGAAGATACATAACGCTCACACAGTGTTACTGAAATTCTTATACGCTTTTTCACAAGACAATAAGAACTGATTAATTGATGGATCTTTTAAAGCAAGGTCAACAGTTTCCACAGTCTTCCCAAAAGTTTTAGAAGAGGCCATCACTCTGAAATTCACACGATGGAGAAATTTGTGTGTTCTGAAAATATGGGAACATAATATTTCTTAACAACTGAAAATTATTTTTTCAAACTTAAATGATACTGTTGTTTAGACCCACTTCATTTTTCTTGCTTTTTCTTACTTGACAATTCGAAAGATTTTCCTGACCAAAAAGTCAGCCTAAGTATTATTTGAATTAATGGAGTGATATTGCACATGATTTGCAATTAATTGAAGCTCAAAACATTAAGCGAACACGCCAAGGAAAGGATAAGGAAGAGCCAGTGGATTCCTGCCTGGGTGTGGTAGGTCAAGCACAGCCAGCACGCAGCTGGCAGCATGTTCAAGGCTTATATATGCACATATTTTGTATGGCAAATGAAGATGATGGGTTGCAGGAATTCACTGAATAGTGCTTATGTGATAATCTAAGATGTTATTGTAGATATATGCTTAAAAAGCACCAATTAAAATGCAAGTATCTTTGAGGAATTGCTTTTGCACCTTGACATCAGTACCTTAATATTTCCACAATGTAGAATTTTTATATGCCATTAATTAGTTTATTCAGCTAATGTTGAATGTGTCAAACGTTATCAAAACTCCCCTGTGGTCATCCTTAGGAGGTGATTCTGCAGTCTTCTCTCTGAAACACCTCAGCTGATGACAATATTGACATAAAATGATAGGCAGTGACTTTCTGTGCTGTCCATCTGCCCATCCCCAGGCACAGAGATGTGTGTGGGTGTTCGACACACGTCACTCACTTTTCCATTTCAGCCCTTCTGCTGGAGGCTGGAATCCCCGCTGGGGTATGGAGCAGAACATGCTCAGAGTCTGATCACAGCTCCAAGCTCTGGATAGTTAAAGAAATGATTATGATGGTTAAAGAGATAATTATGATGGTTAAAGAGATGATTAACTGCATCTGGAATAACTGCATCTTCTCCTGCACAAGGGTATGTGGTGGGTCAGCAACCCTTGGCAGAGAGATGGAATGAAGCATTGGCAAAATACTTTTTTAAAAAACTGATAGCAAAATTTACGAAGATTTTACTGGCAGAGCCTATTACAGCCATTTGACAGACAGCATAATTTTGAAGATAAGGGATTGCAGTTAGCTTTCCTTGCTCTTGATTTTGGATGGAGGAGAAAAACTTAATGTTATGGCCACATAGCAGGATCTGGCACATGTGTTTTTGTAAGGCAGTTTGGAGATATGCTAAAATTTTGACTTGACACACTAAAGAATATTCTGCTCTTTGATTTAGCAATTCCTTGTTGCTGTATATGCAAAATGTCATGGAAGGCATTTTCACTTGACCTTTTAAGCTAGATGAGGAGGCTTTATTCAATAATAAGGGATAAAAAGTGCTAGGAAATGCTAAAACACATCAGTAAGAGCTGACACAGAACCTTACAATCTGTTCTGGCAGACAGAGCAACACAGGCCAGTACTTCGCTTTCAGTTCAGAGATGTTAGGATTTTACCACTGGCACAAATCTTGCACAAAACTTTGCAGATCTAGAAGGGTGCTGGTCTCTGAAGGAATACTGGGGCATATGATTACGGTCAGAAGAGAAAGCTTGTAACCTCTCTATAAGACATGTGCTAAGCATCTGAAAAGCCTACAGTTCTGCTTAAATGGATAGATTTTCTGACAGGAAATAAGGAAATGTTTCAAGAGTCCATGCTACTGCTTCAAGGCTGTCTTAGAGAGGCAAAACAGTCATTTCAAATTTGATGGAATTGTCTACTTTGCACTAATCTTGTCTAAAGAAGCTGAACTGTTTCAGCTAAAGCTTTAAAACTCTGCCTAAGGCAAAGTCCTAATATGAAAACTTTAATTTGAACAATTGAATTCTGACAGGCTGATAATTTTTTCAATACAGATTAAGAGGGCTTTTTACTTGAAAATAAGTTAGGTGACCGTAAGTGTATGTGACAATTAGCTTAATCCACAATAATAATATGACAATAGACAAAAGAGAGGAAACTACTTCTCTAATGGCTGGATAAACTGAATAGGCTCAAATAGAAAAAAAAAAAGATTATTGCTTTCTTGCAGTAACAGCTAAACCCAGTTACACCCTGAAGCATCTGGTGCCAGAAGCCTCTGTCATTAACAAGACACAAGATAAAGGGAAAAAAGAGTCATTTGCAAAGTGATTAGTAAATTTCACTCATTACACTCAAGAAAGAAGCAATTTAGGCATTTAAAGCCTATCACTAATTATCTTGGTGTTTTCTCTGGAGGATGATCATGATTCCTAAAGTTTGCAAACTCAGCACACAGAAATATTCATTATTGGAAAAAGTTTATTGTGCTGCTATATAATTAAAGAATAGCTTTAATTTGTAATTAAACTGTTCCCTGTGAGTAATGCTGCATGAAATGAATTCAGAAGGCATTTGCAAAAGTCAATGTACCTTGTAGCAATCTTATTTTTCACCACAAAGAATTAATCTAGAAAATTCCATAAGAATTTTAGCTCTTAGACCTACCAGATCTGGTGTATCTTAGAGAAGACCAATTTCTTCTCTAAGAATTCTTCTCTAAATTCTAAGAATTCTTCTCTAAAATTTTAAAGATATATTTTACTTTTTTTTGTCATATATAAGCAGTGAATGTAGGAGGGCATGGAACTATATGTATTTGGCTTGAATTTACCTGATATGTAAACCATATAGCAAGCCTGGAAAGATATCCAATAAAATCTAGATATCAAAGCAGTAAGGAAGAGTGCGAAGATTAGTTTTTAATCTAAGCTTTTTAGCTTACATCATCACCCCAAATATTGCCAAATAAAACTGAGGACTATGCTAGCTTTCTTCAAAAATCCCAAACAAATACTTCATGAGCTACACTTAGTCTTTGAGACATAGCTTGGGATAAAGATACTGATCATAAAACCAAGTTTGTAACCTTCTGAGGAGGAGGGAGTCTGGGAGCCACATATTGCTGTGACAGGTGGTAATGGGAAGACCTTCCACAGCATCCAGAAGGACAGACGTTTTAGAGTAAGACTGCAATCAAGAGAAGGAAAAGTTGAGATGAGACATATTCTCATGCCTAAATAGAGGATGAGTTTTGGCACTGAATTTCATGCAAATTATTTATTTCCTTTAAAAATATTTCTGGGAGTCAACTTTCAAGTTCAAAAAGAGAGTGAAGAGCATGTTAGGCTCATGCAAGAAAATTGTCCACCTTGAGTCTTTTTTTTCTCTCTTAATAGTTTCGGTTACCAAAATTAATTTTAACTTCTTGTATTGTAAAAAGCAAAACTTTAAATATATGATGAACACGTTTACAGAAATGATTTTATGACTTAATTCTCTCCCTGGTATGTGAAATATTTCAGATTATTTTTTAGTTGAATTACAGTTCTCCCATGTGGCTCCATTCTCTTCATAACCATATAAGTGCAGTAGCTTTCAATCTTTTCCCTGTATATTTTAGTAGCTAATCTTAAGGAACTTTGAAATTAGGTAGCATAAATAATTTCAATGTATATGGGAAAAGGAGTGCTTATGTTATTGTTGGTGGCAGGATATCTTGCATAAGTTTTGGGGTTCTCCAATGCATTTACTATAATAATATCTGTCTGTCTGTCTGTCTATGTCCCTATTTATATCTATATTTATCTACAAATATATGCCCTAAGATTTGTCTTTTCCTTTGTCACATTTCAGAGACTGATTTCAGAGACCATGACTGCATGACGCAGGATACACAGGATGGAAATGTAGTATAGGTGAAACTTGAAGGACAAATATTTCATACCAGAAGCATCCCAAAGATGTCTGACTAAAACAAAATTGTAGACATTTTGTAGCTTAGATCCTAAGACAATGGTTAAGTCCTGTTTTAGTCTTCTGTTCAAGTAAAATCTCAGAACTTCAGCATTTTGAGGAAAGATTAGAGTTGAAATATTTTTAGTGGTAAGGTGAAATACTCTTTTCTTCTTATAACCTACAGGCAAAGCACCATGGAAGTATGTTCTTCAAACGTAGCCTAGATAAACGAGTACTGCTGAAAGACTAAAAAGGAGAATAAATGTACACGGCTGGTGTAACATGCAATATTTTAAAGGCTGCAGCCTCAGCTCTGTGGTCTTTCTTTCTGATCAAACGTAAGTTCATCCATTGCCATTAATCGGATGGATAAATTTATTTCTTACCTTTCATTTATGGTGAGAATGAACAAATTCTGTCCATTGTGCTGATACTGAGTAGAATTAAGATATAATTTTCAGAGCTTATTTTTGCAAGCAGACAACATATTGAACAATCAGGACTAGTATCCTGCCAATTCTTTCTACTGTCAAAAGATACATAGCTGTGATGCATCTGTTCATGTATAGCATATAAAATTAAGAAAAAAAAAAGTAATTTGAAGTGCCAAAGTAACTACTTCTTTTACAAGCAATAATAGAGAGTTGGCCATTGTGCAAACTCCAAATAGGGTCATGTGGTGACAAGGAGACAGTGGGTGCTATTAAAAGCTTGACATTTATCACTCACAGTAGTTAAATTTACCATGGTATTTGTGGCATTCCCTAATCTAAGTATAGAGGCAAATACCACAGAACAGATAAATACTGCTGTGCAAAAATGGCAAAGTGCTGGTGGTGCTTTAATGAACATCTATCACTGCATTCTGGGAACATGTTACAGGCAGCAACTCACTTGGAATTTCTCTTCATAGGAAAGGAAATATTATCCTTTATCTTCTCCAGTTAGACTGAAAACTCTTCTGCAGAGTATTTGTGTGTGTGTGTGCTTGTAGCCTGTAGTGTGCAGCAATGAGGATTTCATCTGAGTATGGTTGTCCAAGAATTAATAGACTGCACCCTTTCATTCATACAGACACACGGGGTATGTCCCTCTGGGCATGATCTTCAGGGGGATCCTACCCTTGCTGGACAGACCTAACACTAGAGTTGGATACTCTCCCTACCTTGGAGCCATTGGGATTGGGACTTTTAGTCTCTCTTAAGTTCTTGCCTCCTGTGAGTGCATTTGGTTACTGCAGAGGGCACTGAAGAGTATGTAATGAAATTCCTTGGCTGAGGATAAAACTTGGATATTATAAATAATTTTCTCTGTCAGTCCTTAATATGAGTGCTTCATGTTCACATTTGCTTTCTCCCTAAAATTCCCTGCTATTTCCACATCTCTAATTCACTTGGCAATGAAGAGCAAAGAAGAAAAGTATACAACTAGAGATTGTATCTAACTTTAGGCATTTCTATAATCCTTAATATTTTCCACAAATCCTAGGTAGGCTGAATTTTTAAAAAATGCTCTTAAGGAGTGAAATGTGCTTTGCTTCCATAATTGTTACATTTAGAGGATTGGATTCAGGTGTAACTTAAGCATAGAATGAAAATGCTACACTACGCCCTTAGAATCACAAAAATTCTGAGAACCAGATCTTCAGCTGAGATAAATCTGAGCACTTCTCTGTTTTTGAAGACAATGATACTACGACTGTCTAAATCAAATAAGAGTATGGCTGTTTTCCTCAACATATGCCATTTTTTTTCTTCCCATGCTGTAAATCTCCAATGCATGCTTCTAATTAACCACTGAATGCAATTTCTGAAGAGCCAAGCAGCAGCATTCTGTTGGTTTGGCTATTTTTTTTGTATAAGGCCACCTATACTGCTCAGTGTGGATTTTTTAATTGCATGTCTTGGGTTCAATTCTAGTGCAACTTGCTGCCGGCACTGGGAGTTAACATAAATGCTGGCATGTGCAACTTCAGAATTGTTTATTACACCCACCAAAATGCTGGAGGTTTTATTTGTCATATTAAATGTAACTGCATACTTCTGAGTGCACTTCTCAACTGCTGTTTTCTGAAATGAAAAATATCTTTATTCTAGATAATAAAAACATAAAAAATACTTCTATATTCTGTTAAGCAAGAATTCATGTGAGTCACTTCCAGGAGAATTTTAGTAATGTTTTATTTTAATTTTGCCTTTTCTGTATATATTATGTGTCTTTTTCTTTTTAATTTGCATTTTCACTTGTTTATAATGAAAAATATGTTAACAAGCTATTCAAAACCTTTGCATCATTGTACCTGATTTCCCTGTACTTAGTTTTGATATCAGCCCTGCAAGACCCTCCTCTCTGCATCGTGCTAAAAGTGTATCAGAACTTCCCAGTCCTGGGCAATTCCCAGACTCATTTTTTTCCCTGCAACCAGAGAAGAGAACAACTAAATATTTTTTATTTATTTATTTGATTTCACTTGTTATACTTGACCTTATATCTTGCTGTACACTAAGTATCTTTTTTCCAGTGTCATCTGAAAAGCTGAAGAAATTCACATTATTTGATTTGGGACAGGAAGATTGTAAGAAGAGAGACCTTCTCAAAAGAGGTAAATGCAGTTTCTGGCCTCTGGTTGATGATGTTTCTGTAATCATGGCACATATAGGAGGTTTGCCACACATTTAGTCCGGCTTGTCAGCTATGTTGCCTTTTCACAATGAAATGTGCTGGATTAAATACATTCATTGGGAACTCTGTCTGCATGGTCTGGGTGACTCATCCATCTGTCTAGTTGGTGTTTTCTGAATTAATTGATCTATCTTCGAGCTCATGTTTTCTCTCACGATTTGTTTGTATTCGTGGCAGTCATATTTCTCTCTCACACTTCCACTTTTGCCACACATATTGCCTTCAAGTTCCAGGAGCATTTTGCATTGACATTTCAGGTAGCAAGGCCTGGACTTTGATAACTGGCTGGTGTAATTCAACTAAATATGCTTCACAAAAATTTATTAATGCTCTATGGGGACTCGGTAGTTTTTTTTCTCTCTTTCTGCACTAGCTTTCCTGTAAGATTTTACTCATTATAATATAATCTCTGCCCCAATCATGTTTCAGATAAAATACATGAAATAGTGAAATGCATTAAAGAACATTAGTAAATGAATCAAATCACTTCTTATCAATGTCTTACTGACGTATTGTGAGTTGATATGTTAATAGATAAATTTGAAGTGCTTATGAGCCAATATTTGAAGTCACTTCCTACTTTTTGTCCGCTGCAACTATAAGATGAATATACTTAAAGAGCAAAATCAGGCCTGGAATCTAACTGATTTCAATTCCTCAGCATCAAGAATTTCCTCCATATATGCATAAAATACCTGATATTCATGTCTTAATATGAGGCCTTAAAACCACTGTCTGAAAATGCTGGTGCTGGGGGAAATAACTTAACTTGACTTGTTTGAACTGCAATATCAATTAAATGTAAAGTTTAAGAAGGAACATAAGGCCAGGGGACCCAAGACAAGTGCTTCATAGCAGAGTAATTTTTCACTCACCCAGATCACACTAGCTATACTATTTGATAGAAAATAAATTCCAGTAGCTGTCCTCACTTCTTAAAGTTAGCACCTCCCTCATTCGTACCAAGCTGGGAGCTGAGCTGGATTCTGGCTTTGAAGGCAATTCACACAGCAGAATTGGAAATCTAAATAAGTAACTAGCTAAAAATGAGGACAGATTTGCATTGGATGCGTGTAAATCAATGTAGCCCTAGAGCAACTGTGACCTATGCAAGAAGTTATGTGATTTTCTCTGTTATCAAGAAAAATAAAGTGTAATTTCCAGTACCACAGCAGCATTATGCGTGGTCTGAATTTCTTTAGGCACAGAAATAAATAATGCTCAATTGTGTCTATTCTGCAAAGTTTTTTTTTAATGAATGAATTCTTTTTCCTCTTGCTTACATCATAGCTTCCCTGCAGCACATTCTCTACATGCTCTCTAATAGATTCTAAAAAATATAGTTATGAATCAAAGATTTCCTAACATAAGGGTTATTGCAAAATCAATATATACCATTTCGCTTTTGTGTGGGATAAAAGAAAGAGAATATCATAACCACTGTTTATAAAACTCAGTATTTTTCATTCATAGAAAATGTTGATTTTCCAATTTGTTTTTTACCCCATTTGGAACAAAAACATTACCAAAAATAAAGAAATATCCAACCCAGAATACTCTTTGTGTAGGAAACGATAACAAGTTGTCTTACACAAACAAAATATGCTTCTTGGGACTCAGCAGATGCTGTTTGTTAATCACAATAGTGGAATTGACAAAACTGCTAATTTAAATAACACTTGTGAAATTCTAGATATACATGGGTCTGTGATTCGGTGCTTTTACCACAAAATTGCAGAGGTTTAAAGAAATTCTAGAAAAAAAGCATTGTCATTCATGAATCTTTTGTAAAATTAAAATTCATTTGAAACAATTTTAAAGTTTATTTACTGTGTGTGTAAATGTTAGATGATCCGTCAGATTCTTTTCTCAAAACTCACTACTTTATAATTCTGATTCATCCTCTGAAGTCAGTCAGAACATAACTCAATAGCTTTAACCTAGGAACTTATTTGCAAGAAAGTCCTAAATCATCTAGAGTTTAACTGTGCTGTCCCCATATGTGCCTTTTAAATCGTATCATACAATGCGGTAGACTAGAGATTCCTATGGAGCTTTCTATTAAATATTATTTCCTTTTTCTTTTTTTCAAGACAAATCCAATGATGTTCAAATAGACACGATTTATAACACACACAAATTCACATGCATTTATGCACTCACACGCATGTGTGTGAGCGTGTACATATTATGTAAGTATCATGAAATGTATATCAAAGATTTTTCTTCCTCTTTTCCCATAACTGTGGAATCTTTGAATGACAGAAAGATTAAAAATCTCTGCCTTTTTACTGAGCTGCTTTTCACCTGCATTCACTGCAGTAGTTTACTTTCAAATCAATCATTGCACTGCCCTACTTATTTCAAGGGACAGTTTCAGCACAGCCTCCAAAGGACTCCTTTAATATAATGCGAATTGTCTTCTGAGACTGGTGGGGTAAGGAGGGAGCTCAAGGGAGTGAAGGGCACCAGGAGCACAGGAGACATATGGTGGGGTACCAATCATAACGATGGAAGGCAGCTCTGTCATAAATCATGTCACTGAATCTGAAGCAGCTGGGAGGTTGGAGATTCAGCATTTGGATGAAAACAAATGTAGACAAGGCAAAGCAAAACAGTAGGTCTGAAAAAAAATTGCTTCATGTGAGTGTATTCATACTGAAATACTGAAGAATGCTTTTTCAGAAATAATTAATCTTTTTCCTATGAAACAGAGAAGCCTCAAAAGTCTAGAGTTCCAGTATACAGGATTCTGTCCTTACTTGATCTTATTTTTTTGCTGTTCTGGCTATTCTGAAATTCTCATTAACTTTCTCATTGTTAATATTTTGCCATTAGAGATTTCAAAATGTTCTGATGTCAATCAGATCTTAAAGGTTTTTAAATTCTCGATGCACTGTTACGGAGATTCGCTGTTAGTACCATAACATTGCCTAGCATGGGACCAAGATATGACATAAATTAAAAATAAAGTCTAGTTTCTTTTGATTACCAGCCATAATTCATTTTGATTCATAAATAAAAGAGGAATAATATGCTTGCCAATCTGTTCTGAGCCAATATTCTGTATCAGTTTTGGCACAGTGGCAATATAATTGTCTGGTATTTCATCATAAAACAATCAATTACATAGTGCTGTGTACCTTCCTGAATATGTCTCTTTGAAAGAGTAGACGCTAAGAAAAAATCATTTTTTTCGTCAATGAAAGTTTTTGTACCAATATTGAATTTGTTATTACATTAGTGTGTGCATGTTTCTCTGTATCTTTACAATGATCACCATAACTACTAAATCTAGTTCTATAGAATCTTTCTATGGAAAGTTCCCTTCCTTTAGTGAATATGAGGTCTTAATGTAGGCTATAAATGGGAATTCACATGAGCTCTGTTCACAAATTTACACTTAGGCTACCTCATAGTATCAAATACAATACTCTCACAGTCCATGCTGTATTAATGGATGCTTTAGCAGAATGTGAATGCTCTTTTGACACTGGTGGAGATAACAGAGAAAACTGGTAACCAATGATCTGTCCCTGCACTTTTTACTTCCTTCCAGAAACTGTCATTTCATAAAGATACGGTTTTCAATAGAATTCTCCTTCTTCAGGCCACAGTCTGTCTGCTGACAAATTGGAATTTATTTTCAATTGTTTGCAAGGAGAGCAGACCCTCTTGTTTCAGAAGTCATATATATATATGCTAGAAGTAAATGCAGTTGTGATTCAATATTAAGTCTAAATTATTCCTAAGTAAATTGACTTGAACAATTAATCTGATCACGAGAAAGTCCTTGTGAACTGTAATATAACTTCCACAAATCTTGTGTGATTTCGTCAAAGCATATAATATTCTGTAATTCATAAATTGCAATGTTTTGAATTTGTTTTCCAATCAAAGCAGTTGCATTTAAATGTATTAAATTGTCTTGTTTAAGAACATTTTGCAATATTGACTTAACACCTACCCCCACCATTACCATTTCTTATACTAAAGCCATTTGCAAGAAATTCAGCATGAGATAGAAGCCCTAAGCTGAAATATCCCTCAATATCCATGCATACATTTACTCCTTCATTCCTGAAAATACCCTTGATTTTTCAAAGAGCTTTCCATTTATAGCAACTCAACTATAGACACGGACCTCTGGCATATTACAGAGCCTTAGGGTGATTATTAGGATAACTGAGTATTTTGTCTGTTTATGCATTGCCCAAAGCCCTGAATTACCTTACTCTTGTCAAGCATGAAGTATATAAATGCAGGCTGCAGTCCATTTGCACAATAAGGAACAGGAGGGCAAAACTGCCCTGACAGTTGCAGCATTGATGCAAACACTGTTGACTGGATGTGTAGGACATGCTATCAATTTCTTAGTAGCAAAATGCTAGAATGTTTTGAATTGTTGCTTTCTACTGTAGAAGACAAGGGCTATAAGTGCATCCAGATCTTGTACCTTTTAGGAAGTCTTTACTTTTCAAAATGTAGGAAAAAATGCACTCTCTGGGATGTGGCACATAAATAACCAGTGTATTTTGAAGAAATTTCCTTTAAGAAAAAGCATAGCAAGGGTTTTCAGCATATAGCCGCTGAATGTCCTCACACACTGAGGGGACAACAGAGACAAAAATGTTCATTTTAATGAGAGAGAAAGTAGAAATGGAAGCAGCTGACCTAGATGATTTTATGAATAAAAGATATAATCTGATGCAATCATTTCATTAATACACACACTGTACCAAATGTAAACAGTGTAGCAGATGGCTATGAGAGGTCTTAAATGGGTGTTTTCAGCAGTTTAGTAGCTAACTACTTAGATTTTGCAGATTATACCAAATACTTTTGGAAAGGAAGTGCTAGTCATGTCTGTTCAATGAAATTTCTACTGTTTTGCAAAAGTAACACTGCAAAGTCTGTCTTTTGTGGTAACAGCTAGAATGTGCAATCGCAAAGCAGAAGTGGGGCAACACACTTCACAAAGGCTTTGAAAGGAAAGGCCTGCTGTATTCAATGGTCTGAGTAATACCTCACAATTCTTAATTAAAAGCTGGTTTTTTTTTGCTCCTCTCTGAGGTCTCTGAAATTTTCTTACAGCTAGTGAAACTAGATTTTTTTTAATATAACAATGAAATTCAATACCTTATTGTGCATTTTTTATCTAAGCACTGTATTTATTTATTTGCTGCAGGTATATAACCACTACAACCAGCTACTAACACAAGTCATGAAGAAAGGTCCTTGGGAAAGTCCTAAAAGTAAGTATCCTTATTTTAAGACAAAAATTAGGAATAAATTTGAGATGAGTGATAGATATTAAAGGGAGATAGTGTGTAGACTGGTGCGTGTGTTAGAACTGGATTTTCTTTTTACACTGGTTCACTTGAGCACAGAAAATAGCTTGTGAAGAGGGTGCGGTGATTCAGAGCTATGTGATAGTGGGTCTGAAAGTAGCTGTGCAGTCCCTGTCCCACCAGGATCAGCTCTGGCTGCAGGGAAGCTGATGTCCTCCCTGCTCCCTATGTACTCAGCTCCATACTGAAAATGTGCAGCCTGAGAGATCTGGCTGCTCTCCGGACCTTTTGCAAAACCAGAGCAGAGCAAAAGGGTTGGATTTCTCAGAGGGAATCTGGCCTATAGCTTCTTAGAGACAGATTAACCTCAGTTTGTCATCTAAGCCCAGGAGACATACAGTCTCATTCTTCAAAACTAATCCAAGATCTCTATAACCAAGATCTACTTGGTTATATTTTTTTAACATGAATTAATATTGAGGTAGTGTCATCTTTGGATATATTCTTATTCTGTAATTTTGATTTCCTTTTGAAAAGATTGTTCTAACTCCTGCTAGAAATGATTGAATTTGGTCTGTAGGTGAACACTTATTTTCTTTAAATATAAAACAAAAAGAAAAAAAAATACCCCTCCCACCACCAGAAAGCATATTGTTATATACAGTGTGAAAATAATTTTCATTTTTTTGCGGTTAGCTGGACAGATATTGACCTAGACAGGTTAAGCCCTGCTGCAAATCAATACTGCTGCTTCATTAGGAAGCTGTTCTTTGTAAGCTGGGAGAGGCAAATCTTTGATAATCCTCAATGCTTGTGAATGAAATGTAGGCATGAATTTCTAATGTGAATACTATATGCAACACAACATACATATGCAGTAACCTCAGCAGCTTGCTGCTGTTCAAATCCTATATCTTCCACAAGCTGAGCTGGTCATGTATGTGTGATGTATGAATGATGTAAAAACTAAGATGAACCTTCAGAAGTTGAAAATCTTCTTATGTCTACAACTCTCTACTGCAGTGATGACTGTGTTTAGTCTGAGCACTTTGTAGTTTAGAAAATTTGTCAGGCAAGTCCATTAGTTGCTGACAAACACATGATTAATAATGGAATTGTGAATAATTGCAGTTTTCATGCACTTTTGAGTGCTACACCAAGCACACTGAGAACAGTACTGTTGACTCCTATCGAGTGTGTTCATCAGAGCTCTCATTAAGGACAGTGCTTCCTAGGTCTAGAATCCACTGTACATGGATATCTCTGAAGAGACAACTCCTTGGAGCTTTCCAGTCATTTTCAATGTGCCCTGGTATCATGAAAAAGATTTTCACACTGATTTTTTTCTTTTTCCCAAAGCCACTAAGGCCTGAAACTCGGTCAACTTTCCCAAGGCTAGAATCAAATATCTTGAATGAAAAGAGAGATCATCTGCATTGGACTGAGATGCAACTCCTGCAAGAACGTGCCCGAAAGTATTTAGCTTTAAACTCTGTTTACATCAAAAGCTATTTTAAGTAGCGCTTGCAGGCTTGTAACATTGTTGATAATGTAAATGTTCACTAATGATATTTTTCCCCTGTTTCCACAGCAGGCTACCAATTTAAAGGCGAATTGATTGCACACAGCAGGCAGTAAAGCACTAAGTGACTGTTCATTAAAAGCCCAGTATCTGATCATCTGATCTGATTCAAATTTGTTTTTTTTTTTTCTTTTTTATTGGTCACAAAAATTTAGATAAATGGCTTTTCTGTCCCAATGCTAGAGAATAGCTTTCTTTTGTAGGAATTCTTATTCTTGACCATGAAGAAAAAAAATCTCCTCTCTTGTAATTTCATCCAAGGGCTTTCCCTCACTGTTTGGTCTTGTTAAATAGGATTATCATCATTATCTTCTTGTTATATCCCCTGCAGTCTCTCCTTCTACACTTGCATTACTGCTCCCTTTACTGTTTGATTTCTTCCATTTTTGGACCCATCTCTAAACAGATCCTTGGAGATCCACATGACACAGTTACTTGTCAGGGTACTTGGCTAGATACAATATTCCCCTTGAAAGGAACAACCTTTTATATATGTGTATATATATATATATATATATATCTTTTCTTTTTCCTATTGCAGGCAGCTGAAGATTTTAAAAAATGATGTACATAAAAAAGCAAGGGCAGGAATTATGAGAAAAAGCTTTCAGGTAATCTACTGTAAGATTTCAAGGAAAGACAAGGAAAGATAACCCAGTCTATAATTCCCAACTCAGTAATTCTCAACAGTGTGAGAAGGAAGGAACTCAAATTATTGAATGCTTCTTCACAGATCCCTGATTGCGGGAGAAGAAAATCTACCCATTTCTGGGCAGAGGTTATTCACTGCTCTTCTCTTATTTGATACCTTCCTCACTCAAAGACTTGGGGATCCAATCAGGCGACAGACTGAACATCCTGTGACTCAGAGATCCATCTGCGCTCTCCCCGAGAAAGGACAGCCAACCTTGGAGTGTCTGAGGCAAACAGATGCCCTCTACACAGATGAAGCTTAGTCCTATCTATTCACAAAACACTTAATGTCATTAACCCAAGATAGAATAGATTCATGGAAGAGCTGTAAGCAAAACAAAGGACTTCACTGTCTGCAAGAGTTTGAGTTCTGCTATTGAAATAGTCTGATTTTACTGAGCTTAGGGACCTTACAGTCCAATTGACGGAGCTTTTTCTTATGTTGCTTTTTAATGAGATCAGTTGGGCAAAGTAAACTGCAAGTATGAAATTTTAGTTACTCTGTAGTTAGTTTTTATTGGAAAAATATAGAATACACACTTGGTTTCACCATTAGAGAGTAACTGAGTAGCTGATTCCAGTTGGCATTAATGTTTTATGTAAAATTATTTTGCAGAGCTTCTGGTTCAGCTTTGGAAGGTGTGCACTAAATAGAAAACATGGTTTTAAACACAATATAATAACTCAGAGGAATACAGTATGTAAACTGATTATAGTTCAAAGATTTATCCAGAACACTTGCAACATTTTTAGATGATTGGGGGAAAGTTTCATACCTTCCCTAGCATGAATCCACTCCCAATCTCCAAATAATCTGGAATAGCTACAGACACACTTTATTTTCCCCCAGAGATACTTATGTTGTGCAAATAGCTGTAATCAGATGGGAATGAAAATGCAGTTTTAAGCTCAGTATCTTCAAGGGTAAGCAGTGCTGCCGGGTGAGGTGCTGGCTCTGTGACACGACTGCTTGGTGGGCAGCAGCTAAGGCCGTTCAGCACCAGGAGGGCAGCAGCACCTGCCGGGGCACGGGGCCGCAGCGGAGTGACCGCCCGGCCCGGAGCGCTGCCCACTCCAGCGAGGGGAAGCCGGGCGGCCAAGCGAGGCTCGTGGCAGCGTGGGCAGTTCTTCCTCCCGCTCTCCTTCCTCCTCCTCGCGTATTTATTTATTCCCTCCTCCCTCCAACACTGCTTTATTTTATTTATTTATTTATTTATTTCCTCCAGAATAATAAAAAATGAGAAAATCCTAGCGCCGCTTTTGGCTGCTCTCCACCAACCTGTCAGTGACGCAAGCGGGCACTACTTAAAGGCAGATTAGAGGCAGCAAGACCTTACAAGCCAACCTTCCTCCGTCCCCGCCGCGCTGCGCCGCGCACCGAGCCGGCCGGGCAGGGCCGCGAGCGGCCACCGCGGCG
>JAUBOD010000208.1:8687966-8708160 GCA_032353885.1 Nothura maculosa | reverse complement strand
CTGTACTGGTGCCTGGGGTTATTCCTCCCCAGGTGCAAGACCCTGCACTTGTCCTTATTGAACCTCATGAGGTTCCTGTCTGCTCAACTCTCCAGCCTGTCCAGATCCCTCTGGATGGCAGCACAGCCCTCTGGAGTGTCAGCCACTCCACCCAGCTTGGTGTTGTCTGCCAGAAAAAAGTATTTTCAGCTTCTTGGCTGAATTTTATTTCTGTAAATACTGTTTTATGAAAATGTCTCCATTTGTCAATGTGCTCCTAAAATTACATTCAGAGACTTATATCTACCAATTAACTGTCCACATCTCTTACCAAATTCTGGCAAGAAAGTAAATTCCTTCCAGTTAGTAAGAAACGGAAGAGAAAGAAAGTGAGACTGAGTAGAAATGACCTTACATAGTGCAAACTCCTCTGCAGAGTCAGCAACAACCTTGACTTTCTGCTGAGTCAGGGTTAAAACTGAGCACTTGCTCAAACTGCTGCCTCTCTGAATTCTTCAAAATAGGGTGGCTACCAGCTAAGGGATTACTGGAAATGATGCCTGGACTAGATGAGCTCCTGAACTTGTCCAGGTTAACCGCAAAATGACTGCCTAAGGCCACAAAGAGCAGTCCTTCTTACCCTGGCTAAGCCTGTACAATCAACCTGTCTGTCTAGCCATCCATCTCTCACCTAGTAGTTTTTGAGCACCTTTGGTGATTTCAAATACATCTGAAAGATAAGTAAAAATCAAATTAAGCTCTTATAAGTTTTGAAAAAATTGCTAGTGGGGAGTGTGAGTGGAGAGGGTGAGAGGACAAGTCTCAGTAAGATGATTCTCTGAAGAAGAGCTCAGTTGTCTTATTCTCTATTTAGGTACAACTCCATGGCCAATCAGCAGAAATGTAGCAACTAACTAGCAACAACTCCTCCTGTCTCTAATCCTGTGGGGATGTCAAAGGGATATGAAAGGAGCTGCAATTATTATAATAAGGCAAGGGGCAGGGAGAGAGATAGGGATAAAAGTTACAAATCTGTTGGAAAGAAGACTTATTCAGCTCTGCTGGCCCTGGGGCAAATTTATTTCCTGTTTTTTTAGGTTCTTTTATATCCTAAGAAAGGCTTTATTTCTGTGACTTTTTTCTCTCGCAATTTTAGGTGCCAAGTTTTTAGGTGTCAGTATCTATTTCAATCATCAGAGATTGCATGCAGACATTTTCGTTCTGGCTGATAACTCTAATATATCTGTAGCCACAAATAGAGATAACATTCATATGATAACACAGCGTAATAATCAGTGTGATCCTGCACTGCATGCAGCTGCTGTCATGATTCTTAGCTGTAAACAAATGACACCATGTTTCTTGAGGACATAAGATGGTGTCTCAAGCTATTTTTATTTATTGATTTAAAGTGAATCCTCAAAATATATCAAGAAGTTTTGTGGACACACTGCACATAGTGTTAAGGAATGGAAATCTAAGTAGATGAAATGAAGACAGTCTGAATCAGTTTATGAAAGAACAAGAAGAATGAATGATATTAAATTCACTCAGTAAGGAATTTATTCAAACTGGAGACAAACACAGAGATGAGACAAGCATACAAAGGATCAGTGGAGCAAATGTTTCCAAATATAAAATAGTTGCAGTGACCTAATAAAAGTGGTATTAGTGGTAATACCAATGGCAATATAGCAGCAACGAGTCCTTGCCAGCAATAGGACCTAGAGTTTTACATCATGTTGAAGCACAAAATACAAAGAATGTAGCAATCTCAAAACCTTGTAATTTTGCATAAGAGACAAATAAAAAGTAATGCATACTGAGCTTTTGTTATATGAAAAGAAATAGTGTTGATTGGACAAAAAGGCTGCATGAAGGTGAAGACCCAGAGAAGGCACAAATGCTGCAGTGTTGCCTCCTGGGGCCAGCAATGTAAAACCACAGCAACTGGGATGCCCTTTCCCACCTCACTTGTGTGTTACTTTCTCAGAGATGGATAAAGATCTCTGCAGAAGACATCAATAATTTTGAGAGAATTTAGGAACACCTTTTTTTTCATTCTATCCATAAGAAATCATACAGTCATTCTCTTTGGCTTAGGACAAAGTAAAATGGCTCAAATACATTAGTATTCTTTTCACATTCATATTCAACTACAGAGAAGGTGATATGGATACAACATTTTAAATTATTGTAGTTGTTTTCAAGACCTCTCAGGGAGGACAAGGAATTCGGATTAGACTGAAAACTTGTATATGTGGCTAGAAAGCAAGATCTGTCATATTAGTTTTATCTGATACACATCTGAATTTGACCTGAATGTGTTTCTGCAGATAGCTTGTTAATGGAGGGAAAAAAAAATTAAACCAAAAAAAATCCCTCTTATAGATGTTAGGTTCTGCATAGGGGGCAAAAAATGACATTTTCAGGAACAGAGAAGCCCTAAAATCCTGTGTGATTTTATGTGTCATAACGGGGCTCCTTAATTTTGCTGTTAGAGAGGAATACCTTTAGGTCACTGCTTCTCTGAATGTGTAGTTGAGTAGCACTGAGCTGAGTAGCTTTTCAATAGAAGCCTGGGAAGGAAATTGCTTTTAAGAAAGGATTTTCAATACATATAACATTTTTCTGTGATGATTAACAAATATTTTTCTCCTCTTCTGCTCTGAAGGAATGTCTGGATTGGCATTTTGTGTGCATTTTGCCACTATGACCCACAGTAGCAGCTGAAAGCTGCAAATCTTGGCTCTGCTGAGAACCCACTGGCATCCATGCAATTGTGGACCTCCAGAAGTGACCTCCAGCAGCTTGGCCCAGGGCACTGATAGCAGGTGGGAAAACCATTTCTCTTTTCTTGTCTCTAAACATGAGAACTTTGTTCAAGAGGGATGAAAAGGTGGCCTATCACTGCTTTTATTTTAAAGGAATAGCTTCTCGGCATAGATAACCTGCTGATTTCCTGACTATCTGTCAAAATATAGCAAACTATGACCAAAAATATAGGGCCGCTAGGATTTCTGTCTCTGCTCAGTAAAGGCAGTGTCTCCACCCTCACAATGAAATTTCATATATTTTTAACAACTCTGCAGCTGCTGTCATCATGAATGTCTCTCAGTTGCTGTTTAGAGTCAGATTTGCTGATAAATGTCTTCAGCTTATCCATATTCCAGGAGGAGAGGCAGTGTTAGACTCACAAGAAGCCCAAGGAGGAAGCAAGGCATGAGCCTCTCCCTCCTCTCACCCACACAGTGAATAATTTGGATTTCTTCGTAACCTAACCCAGTGGGACACAACCGTGGTCTGGGCTTGGGGCTCAGACTAGATGCTTTTTTTTCTCTTCAGCACCTGCTCTGCCAAAAAGGATGCTTCTCTTTTCGTTATCAGTAGGCAGAGAGGCTGGAATGGCATGACAGTTGGATTAACTTACTAGTGGTTTACAAGTCCACTTTGAGTCAAAACAAAATCTCAGTCCAAACTGTTGAGGTCTACCTGATTTTGACTGAGATATTATGTATACCTTGTCCTTGTTGAAAGGCTAAAACATTATTAAACTTGGAGTACTTTGAGCTGAGGTTTGAGTTTGCAACCCTGCAACTTCAAAAGGTATGAATGAACACAAAATCTGTGGTGTGTATTTCTCTGCAAGCTGCTTTACAAAATATTGTAGGTAGACATAGTTTGAGCAAGGGTAACTGTTAAGAAGATGAGGAATTTCTGCATATATCAGAACAGCAGGAATTTTGGCCAAAAGGTAGAGCAGACAGAGCAATAATGCAGTAAAGCGAGTTCTACAGACTTGATGAATTTGTTCAATAGAATCTTTAGAATATAGTAATAAATAATGAAGTAAAGAATAGATTAATAAATTATAAAGTAAATGCCCATTAAATTCACTTATTGCCTTATGTAAAACATACATGACAGCAGTCTTGTCTTAATTGCACCCTCAATTTAAACAGCAAACTTTTTTTTTGCTATCTGGGTGATGAATTAAGATATTGTTTCCATTCTAAAACCAGATCACTGTGTCAGTTTTCCCTTTGTCACTGCATGGCTCAGCTGCATCTCTCACGTGCTCAAGCATTCCTCTGTAGGATGCAGTTGGAGTCAGGGATCATGTTGACAGAAACATATGCAGAACCATCAGCCATTAAATCTCTCAGTCAGAATTTTCTGGCAGACACAGATGTAAGTTGTAGCAGGCTCCCTGCATTCTTCATGGAAACACACTTCCAGTTTTGTGCCAGGCTAAGGACACTGACATGGCATGTGGGTTTCAAGAAATACTCCTTGGATTTCAAATACTTTTTTGAAACTATTATCATTAATGCAGTTTTTCAGTAGCGGCTATCTATATTTAGGGAAGTAAATCCCTGTCTTTAGACACCTCAAGGTGAAACTCACCTCTGTGTGGAATACCAAGCATGTGTTAGCTAAATCTTCTTTAAAGCCTTACATGGTTATGTCTCTCCATGGTATTTCTGAGTGCCTAGAGGTTACAGATCTGCTGAGCCTGCAAAAACATTAAGCATCAACATGACATAGTGATTTTGCTGTAAGAAAGGGCTTTGCTTGTTTCTTTCCCACTGAAATGGCTGAAGTATGTTTGTGTTGAGATCCCATCTTGTTTGGTTTGCAGGAATCTTTTTGCTATTGACTGAACCAGAATGATATTTGGTCTTTTAAAGGTTATATTTACATGGCAGAGAGTAACTCTATGTGCTACCTTCATAGCTCAAAAATGTGTTTGTCTTCTGCTTGAACAGAACTCGACTTCTCTGTGAGATAGACCTTAGTATCTCTGCAAGGTTCTACATGATATGGTGTAGAATACAGACTTATGTGGTCACTCAAATTAGGAGGGTGGATGATTATTAGCAATAAATATACAGGACTGAGTACAAGCACTACTCTGGAAGACTCAAGTCAGTCTGGGACACAAGTCAGAAAAGTGCAGAATCAAAGTTTTTTAGTATGTTGAAAGATGATCCTCATTTATGTTAGCATCAAGATTTTGTGAGATGCTGCAGAAAGAGGTCACTGTACTATATACCCAACAGGTGGTCCTTATCCCAGGCCTTTTCCCTGAGTTGTTTAGATTTTCTTTAAACTGTCCTCTACACAGTCTCCATACTAGCTTTTCAAAGAGGAAGAACTTTTAGCAGAGTGCCACATCACTCATATCAAAACAAAGAGAAGCCAGAGAGGGCACCGAGCCAACCAGCTGCTACTGCAGTTGGCCCAGCAACTGGTGAAGCAATGACTGGAGTTAAAAACAAGGCTTTAAGTCCATATTGGGCTTCTCCCTTTTGTTACAAATGTCTCTGTCCTTTCAGCAAACAGCAAAGGTGGCACATAGTGTTCAGCCTAGTTTTTGTGCTAAAATCCCTGCCAGTGCCGTTCTGCCAAGGCAGATTTGTGTGACAATTTTGTGATAGTGTGGATCTAGAGTGAAATTAATAATAAAGATGCATTTTACACATTTAGCTGTAAATGTATTTAGTATATTTACATTTACCTTACTTTCAATATGGAGTCAGAGAGGAATTTTTACTTTTCTCTATGTAGATAGATATAGAATCAGATAATGATGCATATGATATTTCATTTAACTATTTTTTTCTATTTTTGGATAGGTGCATATACATATTTAAATACACTGACTCTGAAAATTTTCAAAAATTTCCAGTATTCTGAAAGTGTTGAAACTCCATTGAATTAAGTGGAATACATTTTCCTTATCTTGGTTGAGAGGGCTGTTTTATAAATCTTTCAAAGAAGTCCCTACTATTTGATTTCAGCAGTGTGAGGGTATGCGCCTATGTCTTTGACTCAGAAAAACACAATTAAAACTATCCTATTTCATCAAAACCTATTTTCAAATACCATTCACGCCAGCACTGCATGTAAAGGTGCATTATCTGGGCCAGAATCTGGTCCTCTGTTTGTAGCTAAGCAAGAAAAGGAATTATAGGTCACCAGATTGTAATAACTAGTGATGTGTGATTCTCCTGAGGTCTGATGCTTGGTTTTGTGCACAGTATAAACATTAAATTGGCTATCCCTTTAGAATCTAAATTTTCTAGGAAGGTATTAAAACATAGCCACAACTGCCCAGAAACCTGCCGGATTGCTATTCTATTTCAGAAGTACCATAATTGAGAGCTAAATTGGAGCTAATTGGAGTATTATTACTTCATTGTCTTCAATTGATTCAATTGTTTATATTATTTCAGAGACCTTATTAGCATGTATTTTCATTTGTGTATGAGAAACAATATATGCTTTTCTTTGCCTTGAGTGAAGTTATGGTGAAAACAAATATTTACAGCAAGACTTGAGATACACCATGAAAAAATTAACATTTCTTCAAATAATCTGATTCTATGGGGTCAATAAAGTAAAAACAGCGTGGAATGACTTGCTCTTACCTTCAGGTTTCATACTAATACTGAAAAAGCAGCTCCTCCTTGCATAATTCTATGATTTAATATAATGCCATACAGTTGCAGGAAGTACATAGGATTACAAAAAGCCACTATAAGATATAAAAAATAATCTAACCCATAAAAAAGCTTCATCCAAACTGACGGGCACATTGCTTAGAATCCAAAGCCTATTTTTTAATGTTGCCCTAAGATGAGCTGCCAGAACTAGTGACACGATGACTTTTAGATCCATGCTAGGGTGATGTTTGGAAGATAGCCAAGATCCTGATCTTGAATTAAGCTGTGTGTGGATGGATGGACCCCTAAGCTTACAGTATTGCACAGCTTTGTGCACATTGTGCCATTGAAGGATTTATGATTCTGGAACAAAGATTAATTTTAAAAATTCACTTACTGATGGTAAAGGCATTTCACATTTTGATTTCTTTTTTAAATATATTTTTTCTTACCACAGAATTTTGAAATACTTTCTTGCTTGTTTCTAAAGAGCCTTTTTCCATATGTTACTAAACATTGATTACTCTGAACACTGAATGTCAAATTCATTATTATGGACTTATCCACTGGGAATGAGTGAGGAGGAGGAAATATACCCGCTCCCTAATAGAATTAGTAAATAGTGGTTTGCAACAAAAGCTCAGCATACGTGAGGCTGCTATTTGGCCTAATCACTTGGGACATGATGAGTTCCAGGGTATTGATCATTTCAGATTAAATTTAGTTCTTAAATTTGAATTGGTCCTTCCAGCTCTGCTGTCAGATTAATAGCAGCAATAAGAAAGATCTCTTCCCTTCAGAACAGAGGTAAGGAAGATGCAGGCAGGGCTGTCAGCCATCCCCCAAACACAATGCTGTTACTTTCACAGAACTAACTGCACAATGACTGCAGATAAAATGCTATTTAGAGCATGTTTGCTACTATAGGTGTCATGCTGGCCTTTCCCTCTCTTGCCTCTATATTTTGAAAATGAAATCTCCATAGTTCAGATCAAAATTTTTAGCTGACTTGAAGAAAGGACAGACATTTGGATGAGAAGAGTAGACTATGCACTTTCAGATATGGAAAATGCCTAATGATTCAATTCCCAGTGCATCCAAGTATGCCTGCAAGCAGAATCTGACCTCCAGTTCCAAGCCTTTAATATGGAGACTGTCCTTAACAGAAAGTCACACATCTAGGAAAGGAAAGCAGGAAAGCAGGAAGAGGATGATGCAGATGTGGGGATTTGTGTAGGGATGGGAGCAGTGTGGGCTGCAGAGCCTGGCTGCTCTGCACATCCCCAAGTGATGCCTTCAGAGAAGGAAATCTCTGCAGATCTGCCCTTTCCGCTGGCATGCAGAGCAGGAGAGAGGCCTTGTGCAGTTTGCCGAGTGCTCAGTCTTCCCCATGATGATCAGACCCTGCCACAGAGAATTTTGATATTTAATGCACACAGAGAGATTGCCAAGTTTTACTGCTTGCTAGTTTCAAACTCACAGCAGGGAAACCATCTGTCTGCCGGATACCTTCTTAGGTGCAGCTAACCAAGCAATTTTGGTTAGTCATGCGAAGCGTTTGCTACTAAAACTTGTTAAGTGACTTAGGAAACAGTACTTAAGTATATAAGTAAATAAAATAGCAAAATAATGATTTGAGTGGGAATCATTCCAAGGAATATATCAGAGAAAGAGAACACAAAAACTGTGGCACATAGAGAGAGTCTAATGAATGCCATTCTGTGCCTCTGTCGCAGTTCCCTCCTCCCCGGCTGACATCCGGGCCCCATGTGCCGTTCCCAGCCTCAATCGCAGCCCCACAGACCATGTATCCTCCTGCTTCATCCAATGCTGCAATAGTCTTCCTCCCCTGGCATGCACTGTGGTAGCACAGCAGAGCCTCCGCACTGGCACAGTGCAGAGCTATCGCTTTATACACCCCAGAGGGAAGGAAATTGAATCAGGACAATATTCATAGATTATTCCTGGTTTCCTTAAAAAAGCCAAACACCTTGGAATTAAATATGGAAGAGACCCACCCCTGCTCCTTCAAAAAAGTTGTGCATTGCAAAAGGCAAGCATCCAAAATTGTGGGATGTCAGAACGAAAGTTGGCTGCACATTTTTAATTCTCTTCCTCTATACTTATGCATTATGAAAGGAGAATTCATTCCGGGACGTTCCTGTAGCCCGTTTCTATGAAGGTTGTCAGGCCAGATGATCAAGATGGGCTCTTCTTGTGTTGTAACCTATGGAGTTCTGATCTGAGATGACAGGATCACACACCATTTTCCCCTCAGCCATGCTGACTTTAGTGCACCAGGTAGATTTGTGCTGCAGCTGAACTATTTTGCTGTCTGTGGCATAACTGTTCCATTTGTTTGAGAATTTGCAAGAAACACTAGGTAGAAGGGGCAAGTTAGAAGAAAAATAAGGATAGTCACTCTAGAGAACTGGATTCTATCTATGTGACTCTTTCACATCGTCTCTGTATAATATACATTTATTCTGTGTTTCCACATGTGATTTTTCATCTCTGAAGTTATATCTTGAATTTCTGAACATCTGATCATAGAATTGATTGGGACATTTACAGCTACATTTAAAATGAAAGAGCTATGCGAGTGCATAGATGATAGCACAAAATGAAAAATCCTTTGTGCAATTGTTTGAAAAGTGGACATCCAAATTAGTGTAAAATTTTGGTATTTATACATCCATACCTCAGTTCATCTATCTGTTGAGAATAAGAATACCAGTCCACTGTAGTGGTACAAAGACAATTCACTAAATTTGTGAAGAGAACAGTGGAAAAACAGAAGAAAAATATATGAGGAGATTAATAATTGTGTGTTCAGAGCAGAGAGAAGCAGCACTGATGTGGACTAAATAGGACATTCATTCATGAAGATACACAAATTCATTCATGAAGATGAAGTGAAATACAGAATTGCTGTATAGCTGTTCATTCCTCTGCTGCCCTAAATGACAAATAGAAAATAAATCTAATATATGAAAGAATATGTAAAAGTATCTGACTATAGCCCTGTTCATTCCCATGCTTTTTTAATGATATACACAATCATATAAAAGCTGAAGGTTTCAGCTCATTAAAACTGTCAGTGGAGTTAGGAATTATTTCAGACAGGGATGTTGGCTATTCCTTAACGTGACAGAGAGCTCTCTATACTCTGCTTTAAAAATGATAGTAGAAAAGTGCAACCACAGTAAGTAATAAGAAATAGTACTTCTATGTACTATACAAAGTACCAAAAGACATTCTATTCTCCAGCTGTTTTATCTACAAATTCTATCTATATATTTTTTTCCACACTATGTACATTTCTCTTGACAGTTATGTGTCTTTTTCGAACCCCTGTGTTACACAAATGTGTGTATCGTTCTAAATGGAAGGAGTGCCGCCTTAGGACACATGGGCAAACTTTGGGATCCTGCTCATCCACATAGTTGAGAATCAGCCATATTACTGATAAACGACCGGGAAAACTACAGCTGGATAAACAGGTCCGAAAGCTGGGAAGCAAGGGATATTTCTGGGAAAGTTTAGTCTTTCCAAACCAGCTCTGAAAACATAAGCTCTGGTGATGCTGTCTCTAAGATTTGCAGTGTTATCAAAGGTATAAAAGACAACACAGAAACGCTGCTGCAGAAAACATTTAGAAATGTGCACACACCCACAACACAAGAATTGTTTTCCTGCTTCTGCCTCTGCTCATGCTAAGACGAGGAATAAAGCATAGTTCTCTGGGGAGCAAAATTGCTTATATCAATAGCTCAATAGGTAGTTTAATAAAGGGAAAAAAAAACTTGATTATTTAGCAAACCTAGATTCTTTCTTCTATGTACAGGACCTCCCGAGATGACATCTAACTCCTCCTGTTCTGACAGCACGTTGCAGCAAAGCTGTAGCTGTGTTTTTTTTATTTTAAATCACAAGAGTCACTAAAGCTGGGGTTTGGAAGACACATCTGATTTACCAGTTTACTACGCTAACGCCAGCCTGACAGGTGTGATGCATCAACACAGTATTATGAGCTTAAGATAAATTATAGTATTCCTTTTCAGCAGGCAGCAAACTGCAGTGACATATTGCACAGAGCTCCATGTGTGCATTTGCTCGGCATGTGCGCCCGCTGCCGAAAATAGAACGTCTCTCTGTGAGGGGTTAATCCTTCTTTGGCTCTGATCCTGGGCAGATTACTAGCTAGAGTGTGCTATGAAAGACTGCTGTGTAAGGTAAGTATTTCACTTAAGTCACTGCATTCTCTGAACAGTAAAAGTTTCTCATGCATCTGCTAGCAGCGTGTGGAATATTTTCATGGACTTTGCTAAAGTGTCCAGTGTATATATTAATAATTATTTTTAATTGTGTACAATAATGTTATTATTCCTAACACATTTCAAATGCTATGGAAGAAATGGGTCCTTGACATAGCCAAGGAGTTCAGACTAGTGTGTTCCAGATTATGGAATTCACAGCACAGAATGTTTTTGGTCATTAAGTATCACTTTATTTTGTTTTTATTTTTTAATTCAGTGAGTCTCAATTTTATGATAAGACTGCAGCAATGATAACTGCATTCTATTCTACACTCACCTGAAGGTCAATAAATATAAGGACTTGGCAAAGGAATAAGAAATATTCCTCAAAGATTTCTCTGTAAGGTGTTTATTTCAGCCAAATGTATGCCCCATTTAGAAGAGATTTCTATTGATATTCAGTGAATTGAATTTTCCTGAAATGAATGTGGGTTGAAGCCAAGTAATAACTTTAGAAAGAGATTATGAACTCCTATTTGTCTTAGATTTCGTGTCAAATAAGAGAACATGAAAAATGCTTGATCTTTAAGATGTGCTAGACACTGATCCTTTTTGAGCTGGTCCATTCTAAAGTGGTCAGGTTTGGTGCCCAAAACACCATCCTCCTATGAAATTCTGGGTAACATTTTTTGATTATAAGCATTTCAACTACCAGAGCTTGGCACTTGGTCAGAAAATGAAGGCGGCAGTAACCACAGCCAACCAACACTCCCAGCTGGTGTGCACTCACAAGGGAATGTTCGCACTTGATCAATAAAAATGAGAGTCCAAAAGCCCTCGAGTTTCTGTGAAAATTGATCATTCTTTAGGCAAATACTGTGCTTGCAGTCAGGAACAAAAAGAAGGAAAACACCTCAAAGAAATGTGCGAATATGTATAATAAATGGATGCCCAAGACGAGTGGGAAGTGTTTTTATTCTCTGAACCATAATGTCAGAAAAAGTTATATTCTTTTTCCAACTGTATTGTTTTGTTTTGTTTTTGTCACAAAACTGAAGTTAAGGGGATGAACTGATTTAGAATACTTGTCAAAAATACATAAATGCTTTTGTTACCTAAGCCCACTTTTAAATGTAAGGTGGGATGCTAAGTGTTAGCACTTGCATGCAGACCCAAACTCACTGTGCCAGAAAAGTGTTCAGGTCAAGCAAAGTGACTTTGATCCCAAAACTATGTGACCATCCTTACACAGGTTTTGCAGCAGGTTTAGGTCTTGCTGAAAGCCTGGGTATGGGTACCACAGGCCTTTCAGACTGAACAGGCTAATACACAAGAGGTTCAGACCGTAGGTATGATGATGTCAGCTCTGTCAAAGGAAATAAATGAATCTTTAAAGCAATGGAGAAATTGCATTCTCCTATCTTTGGGATAAGGAAGTGGAAGATGCTTTAAATGGATGATAAATTGTGACATACAGATCATTTTTCAGGCAAACCCCAGGATTCTTGTGGACATTGGAAAAATGGTTACAAACCAAGGCAGTCAGCAAAAGTTTGCATCAACAGTCATACTGGGAATGAGGCAAACAAAAATATCAACAAAATCAAATAAGCCAGAGATTTAGCTGGAATGCGATCAGACATGATTAAGTTCAGTTTCTCAAGGAAGAGCAGGGAACATGAGAGGAGTATATATCAAGGACATGGCAGTGAATGCTGACTTCAGCTTTTTCAAGGTTGACCGAAGTAGTCATACTACAGAGATTTGCCAGTGTCAACAGTCCCATATCACACCTGTCAGAAGCTACAACGCAGTTGGCCTAGACTGAGTCATGTTAACATCCGTATACTCAGTGAACCAAGCAATTATACACAGATCTCTGCTCTCCCTGCTGGTAGTTATAATTATTTGTTCGGTTAGTAGCCTTGTCTAAGTTCTGGTTAATGTGATTTTGGAGCACTTAGCACATAGTGGAAAGACAAAGCAGAGAAGGGAGCCTGCTGATAGACTGGGCAGTGGTCCAAATATCATAATTCTACCATGACAGACAAAGAAGGACTGATTCTCAGCAAAAAGCACAAGATTGCAAGGTAGGACACTGTTAGCTAGCATGGAAACTGCAATGAAATTAAGAAATCAGTTAAGTCTGGAAAGGAATCAAACTCTCCTTTATTTTTTCTAAGGTATGTTTCTGGAATAGTTTCACAGAGTGCTAAATTTGCTGATATATTTGCATCACCAGAACAAGTCAGTTGCTTGCCGTAATTTCACTTTGCAACATATACTGTTATAGGAATTAGAAAAAAAAAGCTTTTTTCTTAAATATATTACATGAGAAATAAGGAGAAATATATTCTTACAAAAGTGGTTGACTTGAAGTTCATCCAGTATACTCATGGTGACTTAGATTTTCTCAATAGCAGATGTTTAGAAATTGGAAGAGAGAAGTCGGCCAAGAAGACTGTCTTATTAGCAATGCAGGTTATATATTCAGAGTGGACAATCTGTTCTTCAAAACAGAGCTGAAGTGATTTAAAGGGTTCGCCAAGGTCAGTAATGAATACTATAAAAGAGTACTCCAAAGCACCAGCTGTCAGGACTGTCAGTTCTTGTTAAAGAAATGTGGAATTTATACAAAATAATGCTAATGCTAATTGAAACTTGAATTGCTTGAAAACCTGACAGTGGCAGCTATTGATTTTTTTCCTATAATAATATCACCTACATAGCATATCGTATCTGTTCAGCTATAGTTTAGGTTAATCCAATGCGGATGGATTCACATAAGTAATGGGCAGGTTTGAAATCCCATTTGAAAGACGTAGAGTTCTGATTCATGTTAAATACATGATGGACCACCACTTGCTTCTGTAGCACATGGGTTTAACTTCAAAGGAAGGGTTGAAAGTGTCCCAAATCCAAGAACAGTGGTAGTGTAGGCTTTCTCCCAGGGCTCATGGATGTCTGAATAATCTCTGAATTTAATTAATCTCTGTCACAAATCAAGTGTGTGCTTTGAGGGAAAAAAGGGATGTCTTTTTCTAAAAGAAAATTGTGGCTACCAGAGTATTTTATGAGGAGCTTAAATATCATTAATGCCTTAGGTATGTGAGGAGATGCTGATTTAATCAAGTTCCTCCATGAAGTCAAAGGAGGAGCAATTAAATTCAGGGCCTTTAGGAGTCTTGGATTTGAGATAAGATTTGAGAATCCTCTCCCTATAGAAAGTGAGAACTTTGGATGTAGAAGTTGAACTCAGACAGCAAACTGAACTAAAACATTGAAAATTAGGATGTGTATAGATGGAGCACCTCAGAAACTGAGTAATGTGGCTAATTCACCTAATCGTGAATTCTAAAAAAAGATAAAAAAAATTATAGTTTTAATTGAAGTGCCAAATTTCACTCAAATTGCAAATTAGGTACCTATAGGCAAGTCTATATAGCAGAATTCAACCTAGATGTGGACCCAGACATAGTCTAACCATAGATACATAGCATACTGAGCTTAAATAAACTAATAAGACCTGCCACTTGGTTCTGGAATCTCTGCACAGCACGGTATATCTGTCCCCTATGTCCTTTCTGGATTCAGTCCTATTTTAAAATTAGGACTTAGATGCTACTGAAAATGATATCCTTGTATGAACTGCCTGTCTCCTGAAGGGCTAGGTGATACACATAACAAGCATGCTCAGTTCCACACAGTTTATAGATTTTGTTAAAGAAAGCAGCTTTATCTACACAAATGATATCCAGAACATTGGAAAGTGTTTATAGATCAGTTTTGCAAAAGCCATCAAGTGTAGAGGTTCACACAATTTGTTCTATATTTTATTTAGTTCCTTTAGTTGGGTTTTGTGATTTCTTTTTTTCAGATTTAAAATTTAAGTAAATAGGTATCACATCTTGAGAATGGCATTTGTGTACATGTATGAAAGCTCTACAGACACTACAAGTTTTTGGAAATGTTTGTGCCTCTACCACTCAGATGGTACAGGTCCTGTGAATCACTTAGAGGTTATAATTCCTAGAAGACATTCTTAACTGTTATGTCACCAGATGGAGTCTTTCATTTTTCCTTGTCTCTGCTTGTACTGTAAAGACATAGTAAAAAAAATCATTTAGTGACATGTTATGATTTTCTGGATTTATGTTGAGTGGGAATATTCACCATAGTAACTCTTTTGGCATATGCTGCAATTTAGCTTGTAATGTAAGTAAAATCCTGTGTTGTGAATTGAAATAAGTTTTCACTAGCAAGCAATTAAATGTAAAACAGGATCTGGTGAGTGTGCCAGCTTCCATTATGGTCTAGAGGTTTAATTTCACATTATGAAGCCTGTAAGCGCTTTTTTACCAAATCTTGAAAAAATTAACTTCGCAATTGAGAATGGAGCAGCACTGACAGTATGTCAGTGGTGTGAAGAATATGTTCTCCCTATGGCAGGGCAGAACTTTACTAGCATATCAGTGACAAATCAGTCATGGTTTTTATCTTATTCTGACAATGCTGTTGTCTGTATGCTCTATGCATGCACAATGCTGTAGCTGTTGTGTACTGTTGCTTACTAAAACCACAAAGAAGAAACAGTTTAAGTCTCTGGGAACTTTTGATTTAAACAGGACAATTCTAAATGTATTGAATAATGTAGATGACGATGAGGGTGAGATGTTGTGTCTCTCCATACTCATACTCATATTTTCAAGTCAGCAAGAAGCAAGTTACCATTTTTGGATACAAATGAGATGATCAAAATTATTCATCTCTGAAATTCATTGAATCTCTTAATATCTCCCTAAGACCTTTTGCAGGTCTTTAATTTTAAAAGCGCATAGCTGCAAAGAATACGATGAAAATTGTTTTTATTCAATGAACTCTTTAGAATTAGCTCAAAGAGTCCAGTTATGTCCTGAACTTTTAATATTTAATTTCCTTAACTCTCTAGAGAAATGTTTTTCTTTCTAGCATCATAAATTCTAAGGTGGCCTTTGGAGCTGATTTAATATTCAGACACCATTTTTGACTATTCTTCCAAAAGCCTGTAATTGTTCAGTTAGGCAAATATCTGGTCATGCTGCTAAGACGGTTGACCTAAAGTCTAGGTCTGAGGTCGGAGAAGAATGCTGCAGAAACTGGAGATCGCGTGGCTGAGGAATTGAGATGTATAACTTAAAAATAGCTGATGCATCAAGTTAGTCAGTATCCCTATCAGACTATCATGGTGAAGAGCCTGAATCTCTTACCCTTTGTTGAATTATGTATTTATAGGAAATGTACAATTTGGAAGCTTAGTCCAAGTCATCCCAGAATCTTTTGCAGAGGTGGAACACAAATAGAAATTATTTGGTGGAAAGGGAATGCTCACAAGTTGCTTTGCTTGTTTAAAGACGGTTATATGATCACAAATTTTCATTGAAAACACTGTTAGTGATTTAATGAGCATCATGTAAAACCCTCTATAAAAAGCACATGTTTCAGAACTGCTTGAAAGTGAATGATAGCCCACATTAGATTTGTAAATTGTGGCTATGTAACCTCTTTATTTTGAGACAGATTTAATGACTCACAGATAGCATAGTTCTTCTTCTTTCAGAAGAAAAAGTCTGAAAACATAAGAGGATCGTATTATTAGGCTTCCTCCCACATCAAAAAGCTTAAGAGGACACTGAATTACCATAGAGGAAGATGAGTTACAGTCGAATATTCTTCCTATACTGTACCTGTAGTTTAGCTTTGGGACCTTTCCTGCAGCACACTCAGGCTAGGCAAATCTCTATTTAGACAAATTTAACATGGTTACACAAAAAAAAAGAATATAATATTTTCTTTTTCTGACAAGGTTTTGCTGCTGGGAATATCATACCCAGATGAATTTAAATTGTAGTGCTATGCAGTATTGCTATGACTAGATTTTCCTGAAAGGAGCTATTAGAGTAATAGTGGATAGTAAGGTAAGACAGGGGAATGCACTAATCAGAAGTACTTAACACTGACTATAAAAATTTACTCAGTTATTCAGGCTTCGAGTTTGCAGTTTGTTTGTCTAAAGCATGTCTTTTTAGAACTTTAATAACTTTTTACAACTCTCTCTCCTAGAGACAAAGTACAGAACCTGTGTTCATGCTACACAGATAAAAGGAGGTATTTTTCTCAATAAATGAATGTTCAGTTTTATGTGCAACTTCACACATGATTATTCTAGAGAAATGAATATAAACTATCACCTTGTCAATCCTTTGAAAATATTGTCCTGATTTTTCTTTATTTCATTCCTTATCCTCAGCATTACAGTGACAATGCCAGGACTTGACTATGAAAGATCTCTATTCTCAGTAGTATATGCTTTATACAAAAGATTGTATAAAGAAAAAGTTGCGCAGAGAGAGCAGACACTATTCTTACAAAGTTTTATAGGTTAGGATGTACCCTGCTTTGTCACTATTTGTACAAAAATCATAAGATTCTTATCAGAAGGACAAGTGGCAGTGAATTCTGACTGCAGGAAACAACCAAGCAGATCACACTGCCTCACAGTCTAAAGCCATTAGTACTTCCGAAATAGCACCTGATGGTATAGAAAGCAATAGCATAGACAGGAGAGATAAAGTGTCAACAAGCTCATTTTTTATGTCTGTCTAGATGATTTTGAACAGACATGCCTCAAAGATGGAATTAAATTCAAGTGTTGGTTTTCAAGCACAACACCTCTGCAGCCCATCTTAATACAAAAAGAAATGAGCCAGTCCCTGCAATGACTTAGATTTATCAACTCTTCTTTCAGTGAGCATAAATGCTGATGCATTGGGCCTGGGTTAGGTGCATAGTAGTTATTCCTCCTATTGTAGGGCAAAAGAAAAGGTCTGGCGGTATCACCAGCCAGGAAAACTTGTCGCAAGACTAGAAGAGAATCATTAAAAGTTTAGTTGCTTGATCTTGCTTATTAGCCTGCTTGCATATCTGAAACCGTGTGTTGGTCTTATGGGAGCAGGGAGTTGTTGTTTCAGCTAAAATGTGCTTGCTAGGCTCCTTGTCGAGCAAGGCTGTTAGACAAGGCAGTTGCATGACATTTAGTTGAATTTGTTGACACTAAAAACCCTTGAGTTCAGATGGGAGGGTAGAATGTGTCCTCCCTTTGCTCTCTCAGTGAAGGACTTGGAGCGGTCTGAGCATGGTGACTGCAGACCAGAGTGCAGGGCTAATGCTAAGTGAACAAAAAGTGAGAGAGTTGTGGCAGTTTGTCTCTTAATAGTCTTAAATGTCTCTTAATTGTCTCTAAATGATGCTTTGTCAGTTAAATTTGAAGAAAAGATCAATAGAAATAATAAAATAATAGGAAATACAAATAATGCTAACTAATCAAAAGTGAGGAGACCAAAAGGAAAAAAGTCTTTATCTTTTCTGCATAACACATTTTTATAAGTCTTGCAAGCATCTGAAAAAATGCTTAGGTTTTAATGCCTTATTTTATTATTCAAAATAAATACTGTGGTAAACTGTGCATCCAAGAAAAGAGTTTTCCATGCCTGCCTGCCCAAAGGCATCAAACAATCCTCGGATTTATTTCTGTGTTGCTAGCAGCAAAAGAAACAATAAGCAAATTTAAACAGTACTTACGAGATGTGAATACAATATTTCTATCAGTTTTCTACTCCTTGAAAAGTGTAGATAAATATTATGGTTTTATGACATTTTGCAGTGTTCAAGATCCTTAATAATTATCCTCTTCGTTCAATTGAAAACTTACTTTTTCAATGCTTACTGAAAGAATTGTATATTTCTGATAAAGTTTAATGTGCTGTTTGTATATTAGTTACATGAATATATTGAAAAACTGCATTTCAGATGAAAGATATCTTATTATTGAACTCATTTTACTTTTAGCTTGATCTGTATCTTATTTTGTTGAAACTCCAGAAATTCATACATGATCTGAAAATCCCTCTATTTCTTCCTATGTGTCTAAAGCCTAGTAATAGTCAATATGAGATCATTCTTGTACTTTATGTATCTTTATGTATTAGGTGATAGTAAAATGTTAATTAATAAATAATATTTTATAATTCTGAAGAAATTCTGGAGCATCATTAGCTCATATTCTACTATGCTAGATCCCATGGGAAAATCTAATAGAAAACCAATGGGTTTAAAAACACTAAAGGGGTGGAAGCAATGAATAAGCAGGTCAGACAAGGAAATGAAGGGAGTAAATTAGGAAGAAAATATTTTAAATGTGAATTCCTACTCAAAGAAGAATAATCAAGAATCTCTGCCTATCTAGCCTTTGCTAGTTAATTTAGTGATCTCTGAGTGCCCGATAGCAGAAATGAATTTACTAAGAGAAGGGGAAAAAGAGATGCTTTTACAGTCTTTATTTAGAACATGCATAATAGCCTGCAGACACAGGGTTAGAATGTGAATACCAAAGCACTATTTCATCGCTTTTACAGTTGGAGGGCTGACTCAAATAAGCTGCGTCAAGGGGAGATGTATTCTTTCAGCTGTATCGTTCTTTCACCAGCCTATGGATCGTTTGTGTGAGTCTGGGAGGGACTAGAAAGACAGGAGTAGCTGGCCAGCTTTCTGTGCCCCTGGTCCACCAATCCTTAGGAAGACTGTGCCTTTGCAGCCGTATTTGCGTAGCAAACAGTTCCATGTAAATCTGTGCTCCAACAACTGTCCTAGTACAATCAAGCAAAGAAGAGCTCCTTCCACAGGATGCAGGTCTGTAGTCTGCCTCTCTGGTGTCTTGCCAAGATGTGCTATGCAGGCAATACTCTGGTGCTGGTGGTAGAGGCCAAGATGTGCCTTCCTCCTTTTCTGCACAGGGTCTATAGGAAACCAGTGCCAATGCTGGCCATGAAATTAATTGGAATTTGTGAAACAGGTGAGGTTGTTTTGAACCTATGTTTCCGATCTGAAAGCCTCAAGTTCTCCTTGCAGCTGAAGGAGTAGTCAGCAGCACTAATGGAGTCCTGTCCTGAAGTAGATGCTTAAAGGTGTTTCTCAGGAGAAACTCATCTTTCTCTCCTGACCGTCCAGACAGCCTAGAGAGATTAGATCTGTAGTATATGCGTATAGTATACATGTCTGAAGAGAAATATTTTCATTAGGTGTTTGGAGGAAAGGGTTCTTTAGGATATATATTTTAGCCTCTGCCTAGTCATACTCTTTCTCTGATCTCCAGGGTTTCAAAACATCTTCTGAAGTGGAGTTTGTAATTCAATGAGTTTAAGTCACAAACTTTGATATGAATTATACTGTTCACTGAACTGAAGTAACTTCATAAATAAACCTGATCCCTTAAGGAGTCCAATCCATTCCTCATTTCCTTCCAAGTTCCCTCCCATACAGATTAGCACATACAGGGTGAAAAAGAAACTGCAAGCAATAAACAACACTGGCTGTTTGTAAAAGGTGATAACAGTGCCATTTCTCATAATAGTAATTTGAGGAGTCTTGAGCTGAATTATACATTAGAGACATCTTACCCATTATGCAGTGTCT
>JAUBOD010000208.1:8667784-8687866 GCA_032353885.1 Nothura maculosa | reverse complement strand
CATTTCTCATAATAGTAATTTGAGGAGTCTTGAGCTGAATTATACATTAGAGACATCTTACCCATTATGCAGTGTCTGTGTCGAAGGCCATTATCTTCAATCCTTTGGGAACTGCAGGGAACTGCAGGGAACTAGAGACAAGGAAGCTTAGAAAAAAGTAAAAGAAAAAAGAATTACAACTTTTTAATTTTTGGCTAGAAGCAAGTTTTAGTTTATTATTCAGTTAATTTCCACTGTGTTCCATTTTCAAAGTTTCACTAGCTGTTCACTAGCTGTTCTACTTAAAAAAGTAAAATATAGGATGAAAAAGAAGAATTTCTTTAAAGTAATGTTTCTTCAGGGACACAGGTAGGTATTCTCCTGACTATTGATTGGATTAAGGAAGCTGACTTTGCCAAAACGGGTTATCTAAATTTTGCTTAGCTTTTGTATTTTTATCTGCAAAGCAAATACAGTTCACCACACCCTAAAGTAATTTGTGTTGATCAACAGTAGTTATGTCCAGCCCAGGAAACAACTTACTCTAGACTATTTATACTTCAGCATGAATTAAACAAGAAACACATTCCACATTAATTTCTGTTAAGATCCTACTTTTTTTTTAATTGATTATATGCGGATAGAGAGATTAACTTCCTTACGTAGACATTTGAGGTACATGTCATTTTTTTCCCTGTTTCCAATGGGCACTTATACATTTATTTATGTTTATTATGCATTCATAGCACAATCTTTTTTTTAGAGTCTGAATCACAGGAATTTCAGAAGACTGTTTTGTCTGATATAAAGGTTTTCCTTCCAATGGAAAAAAAAGTCACATATTATTAGATGTGTTTGAATTCAGTTATGACCATTTTTTGGACTGTACTGTAATTAAAATGGAAATATCATGCCAGTAAACTAGACCACTTAGTTTTATTGATTTGTGTGACTTGCTCCTGATCTTTTCACATCTGGATTTCTTTACGTCCAGAGAGCAGTAACTAAAACTAAGAAATTATCTCCCGGTCAGATATTTTTGTGTCTAGTAATTAGTATACTTAAAAAAAAAAAAAAAGTTCTGCACTAATCATCCAATAACTGAATCCTTCCCTGAAAACCCCATCCCTTTGTTGGAAGGCTATTTGCAGTGTAGGTACCTTTGGAATAATATATCAGAATTTTACATCTGGATCATTCCATTAAACTAAATTTCTTATATTAAGACAAAATATATTAATTTGAATGGAACAATTCATACATATTCTGTGATATAAGTACTAGACTTGTTAAGTTTTAATTATATATATAATTAAAAGAATAGCAATAACAACACAGGCCATTCTTTACATTTGCAGCTGAACAGCTTGTGTGAACTAGGATAACTTTTGCCACTTCACACTCCACTGATATAATACCTTGACAAAATGGTTCACTGGGAACAGATGCTAGCTGCTTGGATAAAATGCCTGTAGCAAGCCTAAGAAACTTCATATCTATCTGCTCTAAGCCTGTGCCTGAAAAGCAGTAGTAGAAAGGCCCTTGTCTGCTTTCTGTTGCTTAAAACTGCACAAGTAACATAAGCTTTCTGATTAACTTTCAGTGTGGTAAAGGCTGCTGCAAGCTGAGAACCTGTTAGGCTTGACAGGCAGGGGAAGGGACATCTGAGGAAAAAAATCTAGGAAAATATAGCAAATTTATTATCTCTGACAGCCTACTGGAGAGCCTGTCTGGAGCAGTGAGTTGAAGAAAAACCCGTATTTCCATTTCCATCTCTTATTATCCATGTTTACATCTTGAATTTCTATCACAAGTTAAAATAATTAAATATCATCAGAAAAAAATGTTATCCTGCAATATAGTTAGTTACCTCTGCCTTTTAGAGGAAAATCCAAGATTAAAATCAAATCTTGGGTACCTTGGAGAATCTAAGAAAGCTTCTTTTTGCCAAAATTGCTGTCCTCAAGTCAAACATGACTTCTCTTTTTTATGGAAAATAAATATTTAAGGAAAATAAACACAAATAAATGCATTCTAAAAGAGAGCTGAGAATCATCTCCATACCTGAAATAGAAGCTTGTCCTCTCATCATCCATAACCAAATTTAACAAATTTAGCAGAGATTAGACAAAAGTGAACATGAACAAATCTAAAACAAGCTCAAGTAACAACAAGTACTTTACAACAAGTAAAAATTTCTGTCTATTATCCATTACCTAACCTCAGTTGTCTAAGGATTGCCCTACTCTACAATATCTTTATTCCTCAGTTATAATTAACAACAATAATTCCATTATCCCAAGGATAACAATTCAAATTCTACTTATATTCATTTCTTATGGAATTTTTAGGGACATAATTTTAAGAAAACAATTTCATAAACAGCCTTGGAGTAAAATATATCTTTCATAGACGTATATGGGTATATGTCTGTGCTTTAACACAGTGTAAAATACTAAGAGTTGCCTGTCTCTTGAAGGAATCCAAAATGGAGGCTTTTGTGTAAGGGAGGATTGCTGCAATTTTTCTCTTACAATTTTATATTTATATTTATTGCTTTTTCTTTTTCCTGGCCTAGAATATCTAAAGTGATTGTGGAAGCTGGAATTAGCTGAAAGATGAAGTGATTTACTTTCACTGTGCTCAAATATTTCTTATCCAGATCACAGGTTACAAGGTCCGGGAAGAAGATTGGAAATTCATTTATCCCTTGATGAAAATTTTGATGTAGATAATGGCATACAAATCTCACAAGGACCTAGATAAATCCAGTCACTCTGTCTGTATAATGTCAAGTCTGGGGTCAGTGACATGGACAGTCCTGGGATCTTGATGTGCTTGAGGGGAAGCCCCTCCCAGGGCAATCTCCCCACAACGCCTAGACTTGGACATTCAGTCGCTCTCTTCCAACACTTGGTGCAAAATGACCAGATCTGTTTGTGCTCTGGAGATATGAGAGGCTTCTTTGAAAGAGAAGAATTGTGGCTCAAGGAGACATAATCAGACAGATGGGACATCTAGGATTGTAGGCTTGGAAGCTTTATCTACCTCTTACTCCTATTATAGAAGGTACTAAAGAAAATTACTGACTTTACTAAATTATTTGAACCATTAATTGTTGTTCAATAGCTGGGTGATTTGGGGGGGAAAATGTGCAGAAGAATTCAAAAGACTTTTGATTCTGGAAATATTTAACTTTTCATCTTTGATCTAATAGTGGATTGTTTGTATCACATATAAATGTATTACTGCCCAAATTTCTCTGTAAAATTAAATATCTTCATGGTCCTGAAAAGTCTTGTGCTCTGTGTAATATTGTCCAGTACTGGACAATACTGGACAATTGTCCAGTATCCCCTTGCAGGAGGTTTTCCAGCTGTTTGTTAAGGCTTGTTTGCTTGTTCTCTCCTTCCTTGGGCTGCAGCAGCTGTGAGTAAAATGTGTACATCTCAACTGTAGGGTGACTCTCTGAACGTTGGTTTTTGTTGCTGAAGTCTTCAAAACAACAGCTGCTATATTTCTTTAAAGGATTAATACATTTTGAACATACCAAGAAAGAGATTAAATGATAATGTCTTGCCAGAGACCCTGACACTAATCTGGGAAGTCTTCCCTAAAAATAGCACTCTTCCCAACAGGCCTAGCCTGATACCTCTTATTGAAACCTGTTGCGAAGAATTTTATCTAAATTAAGTATAATTACAGAGCAAGGATAAGTAGTTTTGAATTGATCTAAACCACTTCAACTCACTCAAATGAGGCTACAAATTTCTTTTCCAAATAACAAAGGCATCATATCATCAAGTTGCCTTCTATATGGCTCTAGCAAAGCTATATCTAATACTCTGTGTTTGTTGCAGAGCCCTTCATTAGAAGGAATATTCCACAACATCCTATAGCACACTTAATTGCAAACTGTCTTTGATATGAACTTTACCACCTATTAAATACACTTAGAGTATACATACCTAGATAAACTCCTGACCTTTTGAAATTAAATTATCCTCTTCCAGTGAATCAGATTTAAAATGATTTTACAAATTGGGATAAGCTCAATTTATCCTAGTTTTTCAGATTAAATATTATTAAAATCCTCTCTTGTTTAAGTCACCTTTCTGATGATTTCCTTTCTCAATGTCCTTGAGGGCATTATTACTGTTTTTAGCTCTGAGACATGAGGAAATAATGAAGGAGCCATTATTTCCAAAACAAATCTGTCATACTTTGATATTTCCTAGTCTCTTTATTGTCTGATTTTAATTCCACATATTACGTTGATATACCAGTGAATGGATTATTAAGGAAAAAAGTCCTCATACAGAAATGCCTCTTAGCTATATTCTGATTTGAATTGATTTATTTTGCTTTCATTTAATGTATATTGAATTGATACTATTCTAATCTAATTCAAAATAGCTTTACATTTTAATATATTGTTTACTTTGAACTTATTTTAGCAACACTGAAGTCAGTGTAATTTTTCATTGAAATACATTAAAAAATCAGAACTGTTCTCCACATCCCTTTTCTAAACTATTTTTCAGGCAAGTATCTTATCTTTTCAATATTGGCATAAGAAGATTAAATTGATTTGTAAAACTACTGGAAATAAAGTGAAATTTAGGGGCAGAAGTCAATTTAGGGAATTACGAATAATGGAGCCATCCTTCCAAACTATGTCTTAGTTCACTATTTTCTTATAAAATACGATATCCTGAGGCATTAAAGAGAAGCACGCTTTTATCATAAATGAAAATCTAAATAATAAATAAATATAATAAATAATCATTTCGGTTATCTAAAATCTAATAAAAATTATTTACAGTGAGAGTTATGTCACTACACAAGAGAATAATCAGAAAAGTTTCAAGGTAGAATCCAGACAGAACAGGCTTAGGCTTTTTTGTTCTTTTTGTTCAGTTTTATTTATTTATTTTGCATGTCACATTGATTTTATTAACAACAAATATTTGGAAATGGATGTCACACTCATACTGCATAACATTTAAGATAGCTTTAGTTATTCCAGAGTTTGGAGCTATTAACAATAAACTTTAATCTGTTTTTTTTTTTTTTTTTTTTTTTTTTTTACCCACAAACCAGTACGATTGAGCATGCAGCATGGAAGTTTTTATCAATGACACCTCATTGCATTCTTCTCCCTTCCCTGATGTTCCTACTATCTATATTTGCTGATTATATCATAAATCTTCTGCATTCTTTTAAACATGCATTGGATAATACCTCCTGAAGCACAACCATAGTCCATACTGGATTCTTAAACTTTGTATGACTGGAAAGCTTAAGTAAGTATTTTAATAAATAAATTCCTTGAAATTAATTGATTTTATTTATTCCTTTTTGGTTTTACATGAAAGTAATAATTTATTTGGTTTTACATGAAAGTAATAATTTATTAAGATCAGATTTGGTTTTAGATACCTTATAATAAATATAAAATTCACCATCAGAGAATATTATCTGATTATTTTCATCGTAACAGCAAAGCCGAAAAGGTTCCTAACTGTTCATGTTGGAAACTGCATATTAAAATTATGCCCCATAAAAGCTAAAATATTTTTGTCCAAGCATAGTCAGAACATTTCTTCCTGAAATAATTATTGTTTCATATTTAAACTGTTGTTTTTAAATTATTTTTTCCAACCTAGTGCCATTGCAGCTAATTTTAACTAAAGGTATGATTTCAAAAAGCCTTTAGAAAGACTTTGCAGTACAGTGTAAAGCACAAACATCCTCACTTTTTCAGTAAACTTAAGGTTGAAAATTTCTATAAATTAATTATTATATCCAAGCTAAGAACAAGTCATTTATTTTCAATTATGCATAACTCAAAACTTCTGTATGTTGATGAAGTCAAAGGGCAAAAAAATAGAGACATATGATGTGAAAAGTTTATTTAATTTGAAAAAACCTCCAACTAGTAAAGGTTAGAAAGGGACATTTAACTTTCCTAAGACTTTTTCTCTTTTTCCAAATTGTGTTTGCGTATGTATGCTATGAACCCAAGCACACTTACCATGTTATCATAGACTCTAGTGAGTCTTATTCATCAGCTGCTTCAAGCTCAAGTAACCTTTGCTCCTGTGCATTTTTTTCATTCTACCAACAGGGAAGATCCTCATGATTTAGTGGAGACTTAAAAATTTTACATTTTTTTACAAAGTAAGGAAAGAATCAACAACTAAAAATTTCAAAATAAATAATTCTGGACAGATGACTAAGAAAAATTGGTAAGTCTACTTTATAATGAAGTTTCCCTGGTTTCACAGAAGCAATCCAAGTGTCTTCCACAAAAATAAGTTGAGGTTGCCATATTAGACAATGGATATCTGAAAAAAATAAAGTTGTTTTCAATAGACGAAACTATCTAGAGCTTGAATGCAAATATGTTGCTCTTTAGTGTTCTCTTCTTTATCTATCCTTCTTTTTCTGGGAGAATGAATATTACAAACACTGAAAGGTTTCTTTTGACTTATTCTTAAACTCAATTTGCCAAATAGTTATGACTTTGTCTCTTTCCTGTTGAGGAGGTGACATTTGACTTTCATAATTAGAGGAGATTTGATCAGTGTTCTCCAGTTGGCAGGACCAACCGACTCAAAATCAGTCAACTTCTGTCTCTTCTCATTCAAGTTAAATCTGGATTGGAGTATGTCTCTTTTATTGAAAATTTGTTATTGGAGTGAAGTTTAAATGCAATTACAAGTTGTATATTAACAAGAGAAATGCAGATAGGTTACAATTCTTCACTCTCATATTAATTTTGCCTCCTAGAGACATTAATGCTAAAAAGGCATGAAGAAATATGGAATTAATGTTGTTCATTTACTTACACTGTTTTGTTTAGCCTTAATTATTTATGATAAAATTGAAAGGTAATTTAGTAGATTTATAGGGCAGTTTGTAATCATATTGCATCTGTCTAGAACAATCTGCTTTTTCTGTCTTTGCTGAAAGGTGAGTATTTTCTGTTTAAAACTAATGAAATGTGCAGATTAGTGATATGACCTATATAAAAGAAATGTCTGGGAAACAGAGGATAGGAAGAATTCAGATGCAAATTACTTTTACTTTCAATTGTCATGCCATTGAAACTGACATCACCAATGTCATTAATTATCTTCTTATATAAATGTAAGATATTACATTCTCAACCATCTGAATTCAATAATAGATTTCAAAAAAATTGATTACAAAGTTTGCTATGATTTTCTCTACTCAAGATTCTTCCCACTTTTCTAATATTTCCTTTTGAGGAGTTCTTCACCATGCTCTATCTCTCTCTGTTCTTTCTAGTTCAATTTTTGACCCCTTCAGTATCTCTTTGGTTTTCAGGTTTTCAGGTTTTCCCTGGTTTTCAGGTTTTGACCAAGTCTGGTTTCCTCCGCTCATCTTATTCTCTTCTATAATCTTCCTTGAGGTGAAAAGTGGAAAAAAAAAAGCCTTTTAAACATGAATGAAGTGGTATCAACAACTGTGTTGTCCAAAGAAAAGAAATGAATCGATTTGGGAAATTAAATATTGACACTGTGCTCTAAGAGCCAGCATGAAACTAAGCTATTTTGCCAATTTTGCGTGGTCCTCTGAGAGTTAGTGTTAAAGGCTACGAAAGAATAGGAAGTAGGATGAGTGTTTAAAAGAGAGGAGACTGTTACCATTGTTCTTGTGGGGCTGGCACAACTCCACAAAATTGAAATGATAGAGAGCAGAGGGTCTTTTACACCATCTTTACTTAGCCAGGGACAAGACCACCTGATTCCTTTCAACTATGTTTAATTGTGCCTATGTGAAGCAGATGTAGCGCTGCTGTGGATTTTCACTTGCATTTGAATCTCAGTTTCAGTAATTATAAAGGAATTCCCTTTAGGCTGCATAAATCACTAAACAGTACAAAATTTTGAGTCAGTTATCAGTCAGGGAAATAATCAAGTAATCTGTCATGGAAATAATTATTCTATGAAGAGTTTTGTTTTATTACATTGTTTCAGGCTGATTGTTAATGTACATACATGCAAGGTTCTCTAGTTTGAGTTTAAAAAACTCCTACTAAACACAGAAAATTATTTTAAAGATATTCTTCACCTTGACTACTACGATTCAGATTTAAGCACTAGCTTTTTATCTCTAAAGATAAAGAGCCTCTCACTTTTGTGGCTATTTTTTTAAATAATTTGTATATTTTGGTAGGATTTTTGGTGGTCACTTTTCTCTTTATATATTTTTAGAATATATCTTTGAGGAACATCAACATTTGGTCCACTCTGTGGGTACATGTAGGCAAAAAGGACAGGCCATCAGGCTCTTACAGTCTAAACACCCTTATATGTATTAGGAAAGGACATGTTGAAAAGTAGGACATAAGCTGATCATTCAAGGTCATAGATTTGGAACAGCCTTGGCAGCTGCATGTGATGCTCAGCAAAACTGGTTTTCCTAACCTTTATTTTGTTGCAAATTCAGAGGCATGTGTTCTGCTTGCCTTATTGAGAATATCTTGTCAATATTTCCAAAATTGGATTGAGGTAAAAAAAACGTTGTAGACATTTACATCTAGCAAAGGTTCTCTTGCTTTCCTAAGAGCGTATAATGTACTCTCTTAATCAGCTCACTAATTCAGCATCAGCGTTCACTAAGCATGATTTAAGAGCAGAAGTGTTCTCTCCTATGTTACTTGTTATTCATTCTGCTTTTTTCATATTTTACTGTGTGACCAAGACTCCCTTGCATACTGGTATGAAAGACATAATATGTTTTAATAACAGAAGAGAATATACATTAATGTAACTGAATTTGGACCTGTAGTTTTAAACTGTGAGGCAAAAGTATTGCCTTTTATGTATGTTTTTGATTTTGAATAGGTGATGTTTTAAAGAATGTTTATTTTCTGAATGAAAAAAAATCAAAAACCATGATAATACAAGAGAACCTGCACATGAACTCTACGGTATGTATTTGGCCTCATTCTCCAATCTTCTGTGAAATACCAGACTTCTAAATTTTAATTAAATTTCCAACATTTTTTTATTTGAAAGCATTCTGTATTATCATTTCTCTATTTTAATTTTTCTTTTTTTCTCTTTTTTTTTTCTTATTAACTATATTTATTCTTGCAAATATAAAAACAACTTCAGGAAGTACATTATTTTGTCTTGCTTCTAATAAACCACTAGTCCTCGAGTTGTTTATTCTTATTTATTTTAAAATAGGTATTCTGATGACTTATAAACATGAACCAAAGAATTATCTGTAGCTCAAAATGCAGCACTGCTTTTTGTTTCCTGTACTCCATAGTTCTTAACTCTCTCTCCTTCCCAGACTCTTGACTTTTTTTTTTTATTTTTGAAATCCTTCTGTTTATTACTTCCACTAATCTTTATATCTCTTCTTAACCTCATTGCCCTCCATTGCCCTTTTCTACATTTAGATTTAACCAGCACGACAACTATTTTCCATCAAGAAAATTTATTAAATATTACTTTGTTTTTCTTTCCTGGAAAAAAAAAGAAATCCCTGCAATACCTCTATACCCACCTTCTTTTAATTGAACTTGTTTTATTACAGTTCTCAAGTTCTTTTTCCTGAAAAATCTTTACATTCCTGCTGTGTCTGTAGGAACTGGGACATTTATTTCTACACATTCCTGAAAAATACTTATTTAAATTATTTCACAATTTCATATGCTTCATTATTGAATCCGATTAATCTGATTTATTATACTTAGTTAATTTCTTAAGAATATGCAATAATATCCAGGCTTGGGTGACACTACTGCTAGTTGCCTATAATAACAGATTAATGGTAATAGTAAAGAAAAAAAAAGAGATAATGTAAAGATTTATGTTGTTTGTCTTGAAAAGTACATCCCTTTAAGAAAATCTCATATAGATCTTTGAATATACCCTACATCTTTTACTCACAGCTGAAATGATTTGGAGAGGAGAGCAAATTACACATGGCAAATGGATCTGAGTCTCAAAAATAAAGTTTGAAATAAGTAAGCAGATAAAGCTGAGGAGATGCAAAAAATATAAATGAGTATTTGAATTTTAGACTATGACTACTTTTACTTATCTCCTGAGTATTACTCATTTCTAGAGCATCATGTATCTGTAATTCTAAAGCACTATACTTTGAGTAGACTTCAGGGCTTGCAGTAAGTTCATTTTCCTTGTTTTTATTATCTATTAACTTCTTTTTAAGCATTGACTAGGTCAAGCAGAATGCACAAAGCCATTGTCTCTGTGTTCATTTTTTCAGTTTAAGACCATAACATATATTCAGAATTCTGAAATCAGAATTCTAAGGTGTCTATTATTCAAATATTTTTCTGACTATCAATAACCTTCTGTGATATATGTGGTAATTTTCAGATATATCCAAGGCTTTCTCATTATATCTTTACATTTTTCTAAGATAGCACTATTATATCACTTTATGATGATCAGCCTGGTACACCATTTAGTTCTGCAACAGTGAACTGCAAATCCTGGAGTTATAAACACTTTTTGCCCTAGTTCAATCATTTGTGTCACTTGGGTCACAACACATAAACTCAAAACCACAAAATCCTTTCTTTAGTATGTTGCTAGCAGTTACAACAAGGAACATCCATATTAAATCACCAATTATTTACTTGCTTAAATTCTTATTGTTACAAAGAAGTCTCATTTTCTTTGGTAATGGCAATTAATGCACTGATGATGTTGGAATAGAGGCTGGAATTTATTATTCTCTGGGACTGGTTATTCATTCAATAAGAAATCTGTCTCTTGACTTGCTGTCTATGGAAAGTAAATCTGTGTAACTTTACTGAAAAGAAGAGTGGAAATTTACCTTTGAATCATATGGACAACGGTCAGTGCACAAGGTTACTCCTCTTCCAAAGCACAGGAAAATGCATTGTAAGCAGATGGTACTATAGCTGCATTTGGGTAGTAAAACAGGAGTTGCATAATCTTTCTTTATTTTTATGCTTTCAATAAAAACCATTTCCACTACCCTTGTGAATCATCCCACTTGAAATTCTCTTGAGCCCTGGTATTTCATCAGTATTTTTCTGGCATCCTGCCCTGAGCCTCTCTCATTTTTTAATTTGCACAGTACACTTACTTACTCAAGTTCTTTGATTAGACAGTCAAAGAAAAAATCCTTAGGAGGGATTAGTAATATGTCTTAAGGTTGTGTCAAGTAAGCTTATGGTAAAAGGATTTCTTAAACTTACCATTGATCAGTGAAAGTGACTGGCTAAAAAGGTGTGAACTTTCCACCTGCTGCCTGCTTCCACACTTCCTGCAAATCCTCAGCCAGTAAGCTGTTATTTATCAGGCATCTGCAAAGTGCACCAGTGATGTTCTCATTTTCACAACATCTTTTTGATAGGCTCTAATGCCTTTCAAGGTACAAAAACAGTATTCAGTTATCCTTCAGGAGAATGCCTGTGGAAAAGGCACTTTGATGTGAGTTGGCCTGGAGACACCTACCATGACATAGGAGCACCTTGGGCCTGCAGGTATTGTGTTGGTGGCTATGTGTGTTCACTGCATGTTTCCTTGGTGCTTGTTGTGGCACTTACTCAGTGGTTATACCTCTAAGGCACACTGAAGCTAAGTTTATATATGTTAATAGCGACTTAGTCATACATGAATATGTCATAGTTGCAAGTGAATTCCCTGATTTTGGGGAAATATTTGCACAATTCTAATAATCAATTTGCAATTAATCAGGAAAATATCCAAACATTGCAAGCTAATTTTCAATTTCTGATATGTATAATATATTTCCAAGGATGTAGCTAACTCCACATTTTGGCTTGAGCGTGCTCACATAACACCAAGCCCAACTTGTGGCCTTTTACAGCCTGTTATAGATGTTTCTTGAAATAGCTGCAGATGCACTGTAGCAAAACCTACAGCAGAACCCTTAGCAGCTTCCCATGATTGTTCCCAGGTCTTAAATGCACTTAACTAAGTTTTATTTTGTGGAGGATTTCTTTCTTTCTTTCAAAAAAGAAGTTACATCGTAACTGGTCAGAGTTTTTAAAAAGATGTTTAAAAATAGTAGCACTCAATGCCATGATATTATGATTGATCCTGGTAAAATGCCAGAACAAATAATTTAGATCTGGATTAAGTTTGTAGCTACAGTGTCTACCAGTCCTAATGAAAAGTATAGAGTCATAGGAGATAGACATTAGGGAAAATTTTCTCCTCCATAAAGCTATAAATAAAAATAAAATTCTGAATGTTGCCTCCTGATTTATTCATTGCTATTATATTATTTATATCGTTGACAATGTGTTGCTTTAATTATTAAAATGGAAGACTTCTGTGGAGGTAGAGAATGGTGAACTTAGTAAGTATATTCTTAATGTACAGACTGGTGGGGGCTGCTTCCTAGCTAGAAATAGCAGCTTTCATTCACAAAAGTAAATGTTGTCACTGCAGTAACTTGATGGAAAATCTTGCTATAATGCTTCAGTTTTGGTGAAAGGCCAGGAATTTGTTGACTTTTTTTTCTTGGAGTGCAGAAATGCTCACACCTGCAAGAGACAAAATAACAGACAAAAGGCAATTTACAGAACAGATCCCATAATCTCTCACAACTGCAGTTATTGTTTAGAAAGACATCTCCTTTGAGTTTCTAGGTGTGATTTAAAGAAGCAAAGACCACAGAGTCTTTTGGCAGTTAGGAGTTTGAAATCATAAACTCATAAAATTTCATGTAAATACTGGTGTTCTACACATATATCTGCTGCAGTCAAATTCGTTGGAACAAAAATCAGCTGTATTCTTTCTAACAATATATAAATAGATCATGAATGTGATAGTCCATTTTTTAATTATATATTTATATATTTATATATATCATATATAATGTATATATTACATATAGGTAATGGCTATTTCAACTTGATTGGTGTCTTCAGTCTTCTTTCTAGAGTATTTATCACTATTAATAAATGAACAACGCTGACTCCTGTCATACAGAATCCCTATATCTATTCCTTCAGTATGCAGTAATTCACAATCTAAACTCCAAGCACTGTTTTTAAAATTTGAGCAAAAAGCAGATAGGTGGTACTGAGGATCTGTCTATTTGTATCTAATTGCTTACTTTTCTGCCTGTTTTTTTTATGACATTCTTTTAAACATGGTCAAATGTAGAAGTTTTTTTGCACTTGCATGACACCAACTGCTATTCCTGCATAAAATTTCTGTAATGAAATCATAGTCCCCACACTTAGCGCTGCTGATCTGAGCCTTACAAAAATAAAAGCTGAATTTGTAGAAAATAATTCAACTGAAAGCAGAAGTTATATGTAATGTGTTGCAATGTAAACAATTTGATGGCAAACTACTTTTGTTGAAACTATTTATTTTAAATACTCAAGGAAAAAAACATAAAACAACTAAAAAAGGATGAAGAAACAAGTAAAGCAAAGTGAAAAAAATCACACATACCCTACTTTTCCCCAACTTATCTAATCACTCCCATCATAGTGACAGGAACAGGAATAAATCCATCCACGCCAAATAAATAATTCTGGCCGTCAGCATTGATGGTTTTCTTTAGTTACTTTGAGGGATTGCAATTATTCACAGTAATGGAGGCCAAGGGAAAGGTCCAAAGGCACTGTGAGCAGTGCCATGTCACTGCTCTCTAGAGGATCGCAATCCCGCATTAAGGCAATGTCATTACCATGACCTACTCAGGAGCTTGACTGAAATTTCTCTAACAATGCACAGGTATGCAGACAGGATGATGTTATTCCTGCCCACCTCAGCTGTTTCTAGGGTATTAGCCCAGAAAGGTAGATCTGAAAGCAAACATAAATGTAATGAGTGCCTAAAGAAAGGGAACTAACTATACTATATAAGTACTAACTACATAGTATTTATTGTTATATACAGTAAAATATATGAACTAGCATTAAAAAAGAGAAATAGCAGAGCTTGCTAATAGTGTAGTATTCACTACACTGGTAGTTAAGTACCAGAGCCAACATTGCAGTTTATTTACTGAGATTTCTCATGTATTTATATATCCTCTAGAAATACGATGAGGACATCCACATATTTTCACTTTTTATTTAAGGGCATGAGTTCTTCCACAGGACAAGGCTAAAGCATTGACTCAGACTCCTACGTAAAATGTCCTAGGATCCTAATTTAATGTACTCTGGTGGAAAGTGATTAGGGTCAGAGGACTTAAGCTATATTCTAACACATATTAGATTTAAATAATCCTGTCTCATCTCTTTTGGCTCCTGTCCAGGTTATTTGGATGTGTTTTGTTGAGTGAGTTGTTTAATAAAGTTTAAGCAAGTTTTAGCAGCATCTAATGGTATTTTAAGAGTGAATAGACAAAATCCACATATACAGACTCCAAAGTGCATCACCCTTCAGTTAACATAAGATTTCACAGTACACTCACGTTGTCAAATATCCTTATTTTTGAATAAGGTACTTTGATGATATTGGAAAAATTGGAGAGGGGTGGTTGGTGATGAGGACTTGAAGTATATTCGATTACAATCAGGCTCCATAATCAGTTCTGCTTTTTTATGTCAAAGGCTGGGATGATGTCTCTAACATATTACTGTACATGGGATACATAGTTTTATCTTCATGAAACCACCTAAGTGACAATAAATTAAACTTTCATCTATAAGATGTGATTCTTGCTATTTTAATTATTTTGGAAAGGCATTTCTCAATGGATTTACTCCTAGTCAGTCATGAGAAAAATGAAGCAGCAGTAATTTTCTTCCATAGTCTTGGAAGAAATACTACATACTAACATGCTGCTGTAAAATAAAACTGCTCTGTAAGTGTTTGACCTTGATTATTGAATGGCTTATAATTTATATAAAATGTCTCAGGATAATATCTTCAAAATTAATCTATGTAATATTTATAGAGATCCTGAAAATTTTAACTATCAGAAAAGAATGGTAAAAGAAATCAGAGAAAATCATGACATCAAAAAAAAAAAAAAAAAAAAAAAAAAAGAGACTGTGGAATCAATTCCAGAGTGTTGTGACTTCCAAGGTTATGAAAAGTTTTTTTCAAGAATTTGTAAAGTCGGATAACTTCTATCTTTGTAAATACGCAGGATACCATCTTTTGAGATTAATTATATTACTCTTTCAATAGGATTTAACCAATTTTTCTGTTATCCACTTTAAGATCTTAATTAACACAGCCTATTCAAGAACATGTAAGACATTTCAATATCCATTTATGCTTTCTGAGATTACCTTTCTTGGTATTACTTTGAAAAATTAAATAAAATATGATACATCTTTATCATATTTTGATCACATTCTAACACTAGTCAGAATAAAAGAATATAAATTCCATCCTGCATAGCACAAGTATGCTCAGGTGATGGGCAGAATATTTCTGAATACCTAAATTGGAAAGTCTCCAAGAAAACTAAGAAATCTTCTATCTGAAATATATGCATATTTATGTTAACTACACTAGAAGAAAGTACACAGGAAGAAAGTATGAATAGATAGACCATATGGCAATGATCACTTTAATGAAATAAACCTCAAACGTGCATAAAAATATTGTCACCAAATATTTAAATTGAAATCTGATGTGGAAGATATCCCTTAGGATGGGACATCATATATTCTTATTACTTCAAGGCACTATTAAACAAATAGTTTTCCTGAATGTCATTCCAGAGGCTATGGTAAGTACCTGAACCCATTCATTTCCAGTACTGTATAGAAAATAATAATCTTGGCATTTGCAATAATGGAAAATAGAATACAAATATACAGCATGTAAACAGAATTTGTGTAGCAGTAGATAAGGTGTGGACTAGCAAAGAACGTGAAATGAATGGTCACAGACCAAAGCAGAACAGGCTGGTGCAATGTACTCTGAAGGAGCTGAGCTGGCTACTAAAAACTGTTAATGCAATTCAGCATCACAAAATAATGCTAGAGAAAAATATGTTTTGAATTAACTGAAATAAATACATTCTTTTACTAATTGTGATATTGAAATGGAAACTAGCACAATACAAATTCTGCAAGCATAAAAAGCATAAATACAGGAGTTCTAGACTGAGACGTTCTGACCAGCTCTTCAGTGAATTGACTTTAAAAATATTCAGGTCCTATTGTGTCTATTCAGGTGTACCTATTATCCCAAATATAACACCTTTCCTAACCTAGTTATTTATCATAAACGTAACTTTAGCATTAGTACATAAACTCATGTCTGCCAATATTGGGAGTACAAACACAAGGCTGTTTTCTTCTAGTGGAAGCACTACTATTTAAGTAGTAGGAGAAGGGAGAAACTTTATACTAAAAAGGCAAATATCTGACTATAGCTTTCTCACAAGTAATGTGTGCATCCTTTAGACTGGGATATAATGTTGAGCTATGTTCAGAGGCCACAGAATTCATGAGGTTATGCTTCTTTAGTCTGTAAATATATAGATGTTTAAAAAAATATGGTTAATGTTTTTAAAATATGATTCAACAAAGAAAAAGAGCAATGCAGTGAGAAAAAAAGATGAATTATCCTGTGGCCAGTGTGCTTCAAATTGACCAGAGAAAGTAATCTAATCAGACTTTATTAAACTGATTCTCCAGTACATTCCCAATGCCTGGAAGCATTGTCTGTGCTGGTCTGCAGTCTAATCTGACTAGGAGGCTTGCCAAACATTTAGTCTTTTCTAAGCAGAAATATAGCCACATAGAATTTAATGATTGGAAAGTGTTTAATTGGAAAAAAATGTGAACTTTTGATGATATCTGGCAACTGAGAGGATCTACATTTGTGACAACAGTCGTCTGAACAGGACAAAAACATTCCTTTATTTGGAGCAAGCTAGAACAGATATTATCAGCTCGCAAACCAGCCTAAAGGTGTACTGACAGGTTATATAATCTTTGAGCACTCATCAAAGGCAGCCCTGAAGGACAACACAGAGGGGAGAATTGCCAAAGGGTTGTTTTTGCTTCAGCCATATATCCCCTTGCATGACAATTACTCCACAGTAAGCTAGCTGCATTGATGGTGGCTGTTTCAGACCTATATAGCTATCTATACCAGAAAACTCTGTTAGGACCACCAGAAAAGCATCCTCACAAAATAAAGGCAGAATATTATCACCCTTGCTTGCATATATTTTGCTCATCCTCATGTCTTCTCTGGTCAACACATTACATAGTGAGCATCTTTTTTGCCTATAAAGCAGAGGCCATACAACGAAAAGCGTTCACCACATTAAAGACATGTCAAAACTGTGAAATGTTATAGTCTCACGCACAAGCATTTCTTTTCAAAGTACATTGAGAAATTTTTTCTCTCCATGTGGCTGCAAAGCACATGGGATTAGGATAGCTTTGTTTTGAATGCAGTGTCACCAAAGTACAAAAGAATAAGCAAAGTATTTCAAGCTTCCAAAATTAAAGGTAATTACTCAGTATACTAGATGCCTTTAAAAGGCAAAACATTAAAAGATGGGGTAGAGAGCACTTGATGATCACTGAATAATAAATCTCACATTTTATATATGTCTCTGAGATTTCAAAGGACAAACCCTGCAAAGGCCCATTATTTCAACCCCGTTCCTTTAAAATGCCTATGTTTTGTATGTGTAATGCCCATTCAATTATTTTATTTATTTATTTTGCTTTTATGATGGCCTCACATTTGGAAGGCTGCCTGAGGAAAAATGTTCATAGGAGAAAAGGGAATCCAGACACCAACGAAGATAACTTACATACATGGACACGATGCCTCCTCCTCTTTAGCACTGCGGCTGTGTATTGTAGAGGAGACCACACCACTGTTGGCCTGCTGTGATCTTTTGTGGGATGGAGGTAGTGATATTCACAGCACTGAGCTCTTTGATGGGTGGCAGATCTGCAGTGCAATGCTATATGATATTTACAGCATTGTGCACTTTGTTTGGTGGCAGATCTGCTAAGAGCAGCATGTTTATTCTCAGCCTTGAAGAGTGGATTCTGCCTACTCACGCTTTTCTTTCTTTGTGCTCACTTCCTGTTGTCATGTAGGTTACATTTAGACCTTTGATGTTAAGTAGAGACAAGCCAAAAAAGAAATCTGAGTGCTTTCAGATTTCTGAGTGTGGAGTGAATTTGAATTCCCAAATTAGCAGTAGCCATTCTGAATTTAGTATTGGGCTGTGTCCAGAACCATATGGGACCTAATTTTTGACTGTATTTCACAGGCAGCCAAGAGCTCACAGCCAGTCTGAAGAAACCTATGAACAAACTGACAGAAATATAAATGAAAGATTTATACCAAGAGGCTAGCAGCTTCACAAGCTTTAATGACTTCAGTCTTGTACGACTGCAGAAACACTGATCTCCACTTCTGATTAGAAATTAAATTTCTCACCTTCTTTAAACATTAAGGTCTAAGAATTTGACATGCAAAATTTCATGTGAAGCTTCTGGCATGTTATATGCTACAGTCAAAGAATAAAAAAAGATTTGCCTGGAGGCTTCTTTCTTCATGAATTGCAGAATGAGTCTAAACATATGATGTTTATATATCTCAATGTTTTTGCAGAGCTTAATGTTCTCACCCTTTGTGTTTTATACACAGCTTTATATACAGAAACATCGGAATAGACCACAGTATGGAACAGATAAAAGCATTTTATAGCTAAACCAACTGCTATTTTTTAATCATGAATTTTCTCTACCTGGACAAATTAAAACAAATATCAGATTCTGACAGTTTTATACATCTTTAAAAAAATAGAATTTTAAAATCTAAGAATAATTGAGGATTGGCAAAAAGTGTTCTTTCATAATGAAAATACACTTGCCATAATGAATATAAGCTAATTAGACTATGTCATGGCACTGTTGGCACAAAGATCAAAACATACTTTATAAAGAATCAGTGCTACTTCTTTTAAGTTCTTGGAAGTTCGGTAAAGTAAAACTACCGTCTTCCATTTTATGGATGGAAAAGAGAAGTTTAAACTAAGAAGTGCTAAAATCAGTATCCTTTATTCTGACTTGGTCAATGTGACTCGGTGGTCACCTGTGGTTTTACGACACTAAAATTCTTCTCTCTCTCCAAATCAGTAAATTAACTGTCACTAATTGTCCTAAAGCAGAAACATCTTAACTGTGTGTCCAACACTTGACAAATGTGCATTTGGGCTTCCCCAGGCAAAACCAAAGATTGCAACAACACAATATTCTGTTCAAATACTGTGAAAGAGTCAGGCACTCTCTTTTCAAATAGCTTTCCCCAAAATAACAGCAGAACCTCTCTGAAGAAGCTGAAGTGCACAAGCAGTCGTGGCATGCTTGCCTGGCAGCCAGCCCTCAGCTACCGGGAGCTCCAGTTACCACATTCCCATCCTTACCCAGAGCATGAGGATACAACACATTTGTGATGGAGCCATCGGACCACTTCATCTCTCTGCATCATGTGAGTGGCTGAACCCATCATCACTCACATAGGAGTGTACACAGCTGGGGAAAACCGAGCCTTGAAATATTGACATTTCAGTCCCCAGAATCATCACAGAATGAGGAATTGTTAACCTATGTAGTGCTTCTGAGACCTGAAAAACACTTTTACTTTGGACATTATTTTGGACATTAAATTCAGGGATGAGCAGCCCTGTTGTCAGGATATTTGCTTCAAAGTTTACGTGCTCTTTCTGATGGGAAAGCAAACGTATGTATCTGTAAAGATCCTGAAAATATCAAGAGAAACCTTGTAAAGTTAATCAGGTAATTGTACTGGGCCCCACGTAAGATGCAGCCTTCACTTCAGCTCCGAGTATCTAGTGAATTTCCATGAAAACATTGAAATATAAGTTGGTAATTAAAACGGAGGAAAAGAGAGATGTATTTCTTTATCATTGTGATTATTTTTGAATTGCAGATTCTGTAAGAACTTGGTATGAAACAGACAAACTCTTTGGACAGGCAGGACAGCTTAGAAACCAGAGCTTCCTTCCTTATTCCCACTGATCAGAGACTGCATTTAAATTTTCCTTTTTGTACTGTTTTTCAATGTATAGTGCCTTTCTCTCCCCGATATACTGCCGTGC
>JAUBOD010000208.1:8642485-8658806 GCA_032353885.1 Nothura maculosa | reverse complement strand
ACAGATCAATAAGCAAAGATGCTGAGTTTTGGGTCACAATCAAATAAATCAAGCATGCTGCTTATCTTCAGCATTAAAGGTATCTCCTTTTCACTATGGCATTTTTTCTACTTCATTCTCTCTCATTTTCTTACTTACTGGAACATAGTTCAAAAAAAATCAGTCCACCTCTCTGTTTACACTATTAATAGCCCTTTGCTTTAATATGCAAATACACTTCTCAGTACTGTATTTGTTCAAGATTCAAATATCTAATTACTCTTGTTAAGGACAACAGAAGGGAAGTCTTGATATATAATTTTATATGCCCACTCATTTTGCTTCTTATATGCTGGCAATGTGCATGGCCAAGAAGGCTAGCAGTAAAAAGAGCAAGCAATCGCAATCTGAATAAGTCTTTAGTCTGATAATTTCTCATATTGATATAAAAGGATACATATATTTTCTTACAAAAATATTGATAGAAAAAGCTGCTAATGGTTAAATTAATGTTAACATTTTGAGAGGATCTAACAGCTTTATTAAACCCTAAAAGGGATGCTGCAACGGAAAGAGAGATCTCCCCATACACAATTATTGTAATGAAAATATTCTAGGCTAATAACATCATCAACAAAATGTCATCTGCAAAGTAACTGACATTTTCTGGAAGGTCAAAATCTGGGAAAGAGCTCCCAAAATTGAATAGAGAAATGACAGAAGTAATACAGGCAAAATTTAAGGATAAGTCACCAGATATAGTTCCTTAAATCAAACCTATTAAATATGTTTGGATCTCTTACACTCAGTTGCTTTGTCTTTTTTTGCAGATGGGGCCTGTGTACTCTGGAGGTGGCTGCTTTTGGCTACAAGCTCACTCAGAGGGCAGTGGAGGTGGCAGAAAGCTCATGCTGGAGCGTTGCAGTGGATGGCAGCAGAGCTAGCGGTGCTTGCAGTGTTGCTGGGGCAGGAGTAGAGCTCCTCCAGCCAGCCAGGTGCTGCACGCAATGATCTTGCACCACTTCATATCGCTGAAATCACTGTGCATAGAAGTAACAATCTATGTTACGGAGTCATCGTACAGCTGTAATTTCTCCAGGAAAATTAAAGATGTAGCATGGTCAAAATTCCCCTGCTTCCCAAGCCGTTTGTGCTGTGACTGGTTTCCCTGCAAGCCCTCTCAGCTAGCTCCAGGCATGAGAGCTCAGGCGTTTGGCATACCACAGAGCTATGGGTTAATACGCAAAAACAAAACAGCAGCACTACTGTAATGCTGCCTCCAGCTTGGTGGGTCAGACCTGGAAAGCAGTTTCATTAATTAGCATAGACACAGCATAGCACTAAAGTAGCTGTATTCCTTCCCAGCCTGAATCTGTCTTGCAAATCTCTGCCATTGTGCCACACAGAAATATTTAAGACGTTATCCTCCTGAGGATGACAAAAATTGGAGAATGCTCTGTCCAAACCGCAAATGGGAACAAAACTGACAAATGCTGCAGCAAGAGCATTTAAACATACCCTGTAAGATCTTGCTATTCATAATTCACGCTTTCCAAGTATGTTTTGTGCATTGCATCTCACTCAGCACTGCAAAGCAATATAATAACATTATTTTGGATTTTATGTATCAGAAGGTACCTGAAGCAATCTTCTGATATGAGTATAGTATATACCAAAAACCAAGCTAATTTCTGGTCTGAATCCAAGCATGCAAATTCTTCTGAAAAATAATGCATTTAAGCAAATTACAGAGCTATTAAATCACTAGGGGTAAAACGGAACATGTTCAGTTACCTTAATTAATGAATAAAATGCATTTGTTTAAACAAAATAAGCTACCTGTGTGTTTTATATATTGCAAAATGCTAGATCCAAAAGCTATTTTAGATAATATTTTCCTTTTTTTGTCATATTTTTTCAACCAAATCTGGCTGTAATAATTACATTTGAAAATATATCTGTCATTTTTTGTTATGGGACAGCATTAAGTAAGTCAATGTCTTACTTGGCTTTTGGTTGTTTATGCTTCACTTCACCCATTTTGAGTGCACACCTTTAGAAACTGCAGCAGAATGATTATTTTTAACTGTAGCTTTGTCCTTGGAGCTATGGAAATAAAGTATGTACATTTTTTATCCAAAATAAATTTAAAAATAGCAAAGCTGCTGATTCCTGTCAGACCTGTAAGGTTAATAATAAGCAATTGCCCAAGTTCCTTACCTTCCTGTTTTCAGATGTTATTAAGCAAAAAATTCTTCTCTAAAGTGACCTTTTCAGATTACCAGCAAGTTAAAATTTCAAATAAGGCTAATATACAATGGCTTAATATATATAAGGGCTTTATATAGATATAGGTAGATATAATATATAGGGACTGTGGACTGTATATAGTGGACTGTACTGTAACCAGATTTCAGTTATCAAGACAGTCATGACAAAATATGATTTTTCAACCTAAGTCCATTTTCTGTTAGCATGTTAAACTGAGCAAAATATTCTTTAATTCACTTTTTATACTCTTTCCTTACATTTTTCTTTCATTCTTTATTAGTTTTCTGCAGCCTCTTATGCCTATGATTTTCCTAGCACAGCAGGTGCACCTCGTAAGTTAAAAGCACATGAAAAGACACACTAGTTGCCTGAAGGGTCTCACAGCTTAGGCTACAGCACTGCCAGCAGTTCTGTGCCCACCCAGCCTTGCTCTGTGAAAAATGCCGAAGAACCACTGTCTTGAAGTAGACCTTATTCTGAATCATTTATGCCAATAGGCATTTGATATTAAGCTCAAACTGCAAAGGAAAAAATCCTCATTTGCTGCTAAAACTAAAGAGCTCTGCATATTCTTAATTCTAACTAACCTCTCCAAACCTTCCTCTGAAAAAAATGGGAAGAAATGGTGATTTTCATTGGACCAACATCCCAGTAGATAGACTGAGGTTCATGCCCCTTTGTGGGCCTGATTTGGAAGAGGAACTTGAAAGCAGATCTCCCTCCTCTCCAATAAATGAAAAAGCAAATTTTCCAGGAATAACCATTATCTCCTCTTCCTGGCCTTTGGCAGCTCCAGGATGTTTGTGCTACCATCTAGCAGCCAAATGTGGCCATCTAGAAGAAATTCACTGGGGCCCAGAAGAAACTTTCTGCACCAACAAAATTTCAGTGCTTTTCAGACTGAGCAGGACTTTCTGAGGGTCTCCCAGCTGGATTCAGAGAATTCAGGCAGCTAAAACACTGTCCAAAGTCCTTTGTGAAACTCTACAGAAAGGTGGAGAGATAATCCTCCACTGGAGAGGGACAAGTAATTCCAAATACTTTGACCAAAGGAAAACTTTTGCCAGTGTAGCTACTTAAATCCTTAGATTTCATCACTTAATGATATATTCCTTGATGGGCTGGGATTACAGTGAGCAAGTCATTTGAACCAGTTAATTTCTTGTGTCCCTTGCACTTACACAGAGCACTATTCCCACAATCAGTCCAAATTTTCAGCTGAGTTATTCTGAATCAGCTTCAAACTCGATTGGGCGCATTGAACTAACATATTTCAGCTCAGATACCTTAAAGCAGATAATGTTTATATGGCCTGAAATGGAGCCCAAAAGGGAGGTTTAGATACAGTCAGTTTAGTTTGTGCCTTTCTATATATCAACTTCTGGTTCACAGTCTCTTCTTCCTGCTTTTTAAGTGTATGTAGAGCAACAATTTCATGTAAATTTGAATGAGCCTTTTTTCATTTTATTTTGTGCAAATGCCATAAATATACATTACCATGTATTCCATTATGTAAATATTATTAATTTTAATAGTTTTTTGATTGTTTTTCTATGCATTGTTGTATCAGATGAACTATATTTCAAGGGAAGGGAAAGGAAGCTAAGGGAAGATTTGAACTCCTGTCTTGAAAACGCATGTAATCATACAAAGAAATATTCTGAGATACTCTGTTACTTCACTCCAACAATAATGACCTTCTTCCTGTCCTTTAATTTTCCCTAAATCTCTGGACATATTCGGTAACCTCCTTACAAGAAAATATATAGATGTATCAGTAGCAGCATTTCTCCCTTTCACTCACTCAAGGTTGCGGTATCTAACAGTACTGTAGTAGTAATTTCCTCAATAGTGGTTCATTACCAGCAGTTAAGAATATCCTTCTGGCAGTTAACTAATTACCTTGCTTTTGACTCTGGTGAAAGGCACTGGCTGTCAAGGGCAGTGTTTGCTCAATTAACCCAAAATTAACCCAAAGCAATAGACACATGCTTAGAAGTAAGTGTAAAAAAAAAAGAAAAAACCCTCAAAAAATCATTCATCTTACTGTATTTTAGATGTACACTTTGAAGTGACAAATAAAAGAATTTCAAAAGAATTAACTTTTTTTTTTAATAGTAGAAAGAATATTCTGTTGTAAAATGCAGGTTCCTAGGCTAAGTCAGAGCTGACAGCATAAAGCAGAGCAACATCAACCAACATTGTACAGAGCAACATGAAGAAATTGAACACTGAAGTGGGTTGCTCTGTGAAACTCACTTTCACTGAAGTGAAAGCATTTTTGATGGATAGACCTCAAGGCCTGGCATCATGTCCATTAAACACAGAGTAATGCATTTGTGGTGTTTCTCGGAGCCCAAATTAAAGTAGCCACAAGCGGCCATGGCCAGGATGGTGTCTCTGGTATTCTGAGAGCTGGATTTGGCCCAGGGAATGATTCTGCGTGGCCAGCTGCCCAAATAGAGCTGCCCAAATAGAGCTGCTGCAGCTCCCTGCACGTGGGCGGAGGGATGGATGGAGCAGGATGTATGCCTCCTATGGAGGGCTCAGCACCGCTTCCATATGGCCTGTGCGGCAAAAGACAGTATCTGTCCTCGCCAAAAAGACTAGGCTGTATCTCTCAGCCACAAACCCTTGGGGCTTCAGCATCTCTAATCTGTGTAAGATTTACAATAAGAAAGCATCAGCCTACCAATCTGTAGATTTTTGCTGGCTTAAAGGTCTTCAGTAAGAGACGTCATGGCTTAATATGAAATAGTTCTTTTCTGTAGAAGAGAATACATATTCAAAAAATAGCAGACAAGTTTATCTTTTCATCATGAGGACAGAAAATTATATTTCAGGATAAACTTCATAGCATTTTAATTATATTTAATGGCAGTCCTTACCTTTTCCCCCACATTCTTGGGGGTTCCCCCCACATGCTTGCCAGTTCTTCTCTTTGTAGATTCCAATACCTGACCCAAAGCAGATGCTATATTCATTATATGACCAAAATATATTTTCATCACAGATAATAGTCATTAATTCAATTGTGCATAACCCATAACTGTCCAAAATATCTGAACACAACTTTTGTTTTTTGCTTTCCTCACTTTTATTGTCATTTTCAACTTGTGGATAAGAAATAACAATAACTGTCCTTCCCCCAACCTTCCCTATAGGTTGTCACAATTTTCTTGCTATTAGCAAAAGTAGATTTTGAAAGTTTTTTCTTTGCTTTAGAAATAATAAAAATATAGGTATATTAGAAGCTCAGAATCTCAAGACTGTGTATTTTAGGAATAATTATAAAATATCTGAGAAAAAAAGGAACATTTGTTTTCTCACTCAGAATACAACATCTGTGGCCTGCCCAAGCTAATGTATTTTCTCCTCAGTCATCTCTCTCTGAATTCAATTACACCTCTTATCTTGCCTAAGCTTCAGTAAACAAGCCACACTACAAATCCACTACCTGCATCTGTAGGTAGTGTATAAATCTTTATACTTGTTATACCATCAATCTTTATATTTGTTTTTTTCAGCAACCCTTAGCCCCAGACTAGATGAATTTCCTTATTGGAAAGAGGAAGGTTCTGGAGATCTCTGTCCTGAGGGAATTAGAAGGGATTAAACACTTGAATGTGGAATTTTTTTAGACCTGATAGATTTTCTTTAAGCTTTTTTACTGAAGAATAAAGACTTTGTCTATATCTGAGGATTCAGTGTCACTTTGATTTACTAAAATGCTTTCAAATTGTAAAGAAGGAATCTTGAAAATGTGCATGGAACTACATATAACTAAGCTTGCAGTCAGTGCTTAGTTTAGGCCATCAAATTACTCAATTTTCTTGAATAGATATCATATTTATTAAGGGTAAGTATGCACTTGTAAAATAAAAATATAAAATCATAGCACGAGTATCTGAATATCATACTGATTAGTGGAAAGAAAAAGCTGAACATTATTAAGGTAATAATAAAGTGTTAAGTATTCCTATTCCCTTATTCTTTTCTTTGTATATACGGATTGAATATGGCACAACCCTTAGCGTTACAAGAGGTACATGAGAAGCTTTTCGTCTACCAGGTTTAAAAACATAAATCTATCATTTTTTTAATTAATATGACATTAGTGTTAAACTAGCACAAAGTTTGTTGGTATTTATAACCAAGCCTCATGAATTGCTGACAGGTTAATATTGACTGAAGGAGCTACTAGAAACAACATGAAAAAAACCAACTACCAGTAAAAATTAATCTTAATAATATTTCAGATTTGACAAATTACAAATCTGAAGGACTATTGCTGCTCTTTAGTTTAACTCTTGATCATTAAAAGCAGACAGAAATTAATTCCCATCTGTCTGAGGCTTAATATGCAGCAGGACTTTTTTTTTTTATTGTTTTGACAGTGTCTCTTTTTGAAACCCTGGAGAGTTTAAGTATTTGTTCAAGTGTGTTATTTTATGACATATCTGCCCAAGACAGAAAAATATAGTGACCAAAACGTGTGTAGATTCCATGATTTTTTCAGTCAGACTCCATGAATTATGAATGACAGTTTGGAAAATATTCTTCCAGCCTACTGCTGCAATACCCAAGACTCCTGCAAGCAAAATGAAATACCAATGTACTATTCAAAGGAGAAGATGTGTTTGTCCCAAGTGTTTGGCAAAAACAACAACAAAAATCTCATTTTAAGGATTATATTGCACTGTGAATAAACCAGAAGACATTTGTTTCAGAATAACATTCAGTGCTTTCACTAACATTTTGCTGCTCTGTTCTGTCATAAAAGTTTTTCAAATTAAGAAATAAAGTCATGTATTTATCAACTTTAGACTGCTGTACTGTGCCTGTGCAATAAAGTGAATGAAAGCTTCATAGGACATGCCCATAAGTTCTCTTTCAAAACTCTCAAACTACATACACAGTTATTAACTTATTTCTGAAAGAAATTTCAGAAATTTGTATTGATAAACTGCATAAATGCAAACCTCAAAGTTTAAAATAATAGAAAAACCATTGCAAGACACTGAAAACATACTAAAAATAAATAACTTGGATAAAAGCATATAGTTATAGGTGAGTGCAGAGTAAAGTATAAAGTCTGCATAAAATAAAGCATATGTAGAGAATCCAAATAGCAGTTTATTGACTGAATTCAACTCCTGTCTATCTGCAACAATGAAGAAGAAAATTTTCCTAAATAACACTGGCTTGTCAGGAAAGACATTTTCTCTGTGCTCTTCCTGTATTCTGAAAGGAGGATCGTGTTCCAGCTTAGCATAGAGGCAGATGCAGTAACGCATCATGCCTAAGGTAATATACCACTTACATGGCAGATGGAGCCCAGTAACTAAGACTAGCTTTGGAATGTGATCATGTAAGTGTTTTAGCATGAAAAGAGAAAAGAAAGCAAAAAAAGCAAATAGGGTTTTCACACAACAGCAGTAATGTTAATTGCTCCTGGAATCCTCACCAGTATCTTCTCAGCACATCCTGTCCTTTACTGATGAAAAGCTGACATGATAGCAACCCCTAGCCTGCTGTGGCAGAACAAGCACCTCTTTCTTACAGGTGCTCACCATCACTGCAACAACCTTCTAAATAGGTGTTCACTGAGACTCCTGATGGGCTTTTTTTCCACAGTGCTCTGTTGGTGCCCTGCCTTTTCTGATGGTGTCATGTGGAAAACCTCTAGGTTTCTTTGGGAGCAAATATTTTTAAAACTTCCAGTTTCTTCTTTCTGGCATCACTGTAAACTTCTCCATGCTTCTAAGAGAACTACATATTTACCAATCATCCAGTAAATATTCCAAAAAAATAGCTTAGGTATCAATTTTATTTCTATTTCCAAGTACAGAATCTGTAGACCCTAATTAGTTTAAAATTTTCAGCAGCATTAGCTCTTTTTTGATTAATCTTTTCTGGATTTTTTTAATGAAATTGTATTGTTAAATGGGTTAGAATGAACAGTCGGTGCTTTTATGGAGGATACTTCAGAATGGTAACATCTGAAGTGCACATAAAATGGATGTTTTCCTCTATAAACAAAAAAGGGATTTGCATTGCATAACAGCTTGCAGGGCTGGTTTCAGTTGCCTTATTTCACATAGCGATGAATGTGAGAATTGCAAGGTGATCTGGGGTGAAAAGCACAGTATGCTTCCTAAACTAGAAACACAAAACCCTTTGATGCTTCCTGAGAAAACATAATTTCAAAACTGTCAGAAAATACCATATCACCTTAAAAACCTTTCATAAATCTTTAGCACTTTGTCACTGCATTGTGGCTGTAAGAACACCTATGCCCGTAAAAAGAAAGATTTTATCTTGATTATAAATTACGATTTGAGGTGCACATTTTTCAGTCTGAGTGTGCAGCAGTCTCTGCTAGCTGCTGTGCACAGATGAAAGGCATCCTCTGATGCTCAGTGCTCGGATGTTTGTCACTTCCATGACTCTTGCTTGAGGCTCTCAGATAGTCATGAGGCAATCTGAGGGAGTCGCCAGGGGTTTGAAGTTAACCAAAAGTGACTGAGCTTATATCTAGGACTATGTTAAATAAGGATAGGTCAGCTGGTTTAAGTAAATGTACTATTTATAGAGCACACTATTTTAAAATAAATATTTTTCATGGGAGTACTTAGAATAATGCTTCTTTGTGTCCCTCATTTTGTTCCTTAAACTGAAGAGATGCATTTGTGCCAAGCTATTCTGAGTTACCATTCAGTATAATTTCTTTATCTATTTAGCTTGTCCTAGAAGAGTTGCTTTGCACATATAGGGAGAAAACTGAATGTGTACACTAACGCTGGTATCTATAAAATGTTATTTAACCACTGAGAGAAAAAAATGAATACAAAATATATGTCAAACCATTAGAATAAACGTATTTAAGAAACCATAAGCTCTGTACAGAGGCTCCAAAATTAGTTTGATTCATTATGGGGGTTTTGAGCAAATTTGCCACTGTACATTAAACTGTGGAAAAGGGAGTGCCTTTACTTCAGGAATGTTATATTTCTTTTAAGAAGTGACTTAGCAATATTTTCTAGAGAATTTTCAAGAAAACGTCTTATTCTCTTATTGTCAGTCTACTAGAAAAGAAGGAGGCTTCTTAGACAGATCATATCAGCTTTATGACAGACAGGGATTATTCATGAAAGGATATTTTGAATGATGGCTACTCACTAGTGAGCCAAAGCACTAACCAAAAGGAGTCAATGCTTTAAGATCAAGCAGCGCGTCTGGGTTCTGGATTGTGCCAGATCAGTGTGTTTGTTGATTTGGTTTGTTTTGAGGAATATCTAGAAGGCCTCAGCATTGCCTGCCATACTTCTTCCCCATCAGCTGTTATCTGTAATTGCACATTTCTGGAGGAGGGAATTCAGCCAAGAAGCACCATTTCTTTGTCCTCCTGCAGACACATCCAGACAGGAGAGAGCCTAGGTGCGAACACTCCTACAGCCTGGATAGATGCATCTCCAGATGGCAAGACACACGACAAAGGGGAGACTCAAAAACAACCATTCTCTCTGTGTAATTTACAGTTTTATGACAGCAGTGGACTCAACTCATGCTAGTTTATCTGAGTGGCCTCAGTTTTATGACATGGTTAACACAAAAAAAGCTGCCTACATAATCTCCTTCTGATATTTTTATTCTTTATTTTTTCTTCCTCTGTATTTATTTAATTTTTTACTTTGATCATTTGTACATTTGTACATTCACTACACGAATATATAGTTTTACAAGGGAGGGTTTTATTTTTCTACATGGTCTAAACTTATTTTAACACAACACTATTTTTTACTTTTCTGGACTTGAAAATTTCTGTATTTGTTCTTTAACTAAGAATATTTAAATTTCCTATAATTCACTTTACTTACTCTTTTCTCCTCAAATGGTGCAGTGTAAGCCACATACAGATCAACTTTGACATATTCCCTTTTCTAAAGGAGTCTCTTCTTCTTATATACAAAATAGATGTATAATATGCTTCTTATGCTACAAAACATGACCTACGTATATCTATAGAGTAATGGGAAGAAACAAATGAAGGGAGAAAATAAAAGATCAGCCTTAATGCAAAAAAGTACATCTTGGTCTTTAAGTAAGCTAATGTGAGAATAATGATTAATTATGAAATTTTACTGAATTGTAAGAGACATGAAGACTGAGGATGCTTAATGCTTAAATATCCTAGATATAAAACTGATGTTCTCACTTCTCACCTCTGAGACATCTTCTGATACATGACAAATGGCCTAAAGACACAGCACTGCATAGGATGGATTCCACCTGGTACTTAGTTGACTGTTATCATGATAAGCTAAGAATATTTGGGAGCTCGTACTGCAAAATTAAAGAGAGTTTCTGAGGCTGGATGCATTAGTAGGTTGTCCAGAGGCAGGACATGAATCAAGCTTGCCTTTCTTTAATTTCAGCTGAGGTAGACAATATTTTAAGACGGAATCCATGGAAAAATGGCAGGAAGAACGCAGGTCACCCACTGTGTGTCGCTACCAGGAGCCCAGTTAAGTATAATCAATTAGCTTCTTGACTGCCAGATGCCTTTTGAAAGAAATCTTCTCAATATACCACGGGAAAAGTCCTTCACTCTCCCAAGTCACCTGGAAATGCGAGTTTATATCTGCCGTAGTTGCCAGGCAACCACCACAATCTTGCCGTTGTTACTAAAAATGTTCTGACTGGAGTTGACCTTACTTTCATGATAAGGTTATCCCTGCAGTCTTCCCCAAAATAACAAAATTCTGTCAATCTGCCAGAAAGAAAATTCTGTCATTACACTGAATTTTTGCAGCCCATTAGTCCATAATATGCACTACTGCCTTTAGGTGTCCCAGAGGGATGCACTGCTAAAGCAACTGATTTATTTCATTTAGGAGTGATGTTTTCATTTTTCAGCATATGTATATTTTTTCTTTCCTTTTTTTTTCCTTTTTTTAAAAATGAAAATAAGTAAAGATGCCAAGCATGTAGACTTGGGGGAGGACTTTGCATAGCTGTCTTAAGCAAAACCTCAGTGAGACTGGGTAGGACCCCAGTCTAATCTAAGAAGACAGTATCTGGCTCTAGTAAAAAAATGGATGCCAGTGTTAAGGTGTTGAATGAAACCAATACACAGCAGATAGCCAGGAATCCCATGTCAGTTAAATCACAGTAGCTTTTAATTTATTAAGCATTTATTGCCTATCCTGCCAACAAGGAATGAATGAGAAGCTGTTTAACAGAAGCAAGCAGAGAGCATTCCCACTTGGCAACCAAACATTAAAGGGCATTAAGGAGGACGTACTCAAATGGCACAAATTCCAGCATTATTTGTACTTTTTGATCCTAATGGCTACTCAGTGTCTTTGAAATTCTCAGAGGAACCATCCACAAGGAAACTAGGGTATCAGCCAGGAAGCTACCAAAGTAAACTTTTAGCTCGCGTAATTTTACCCACCTTAAATGCATGTTCAGTCCAAGCCACAATCCTCCTATAGATAAAGGAGATCACTCTCAAGGATGGTTCATCCCACTTGAATTGCATACTGACGAGATGTCTGTATTGACAAGAGTTAGATACAATCCAGAAAAGTCACTTAGAATAGATACCTACCTTTTAGATTGTTGAGATTCAGTGAGATGAATTACCCACTTTTAGGCAATCAATGAAAAGGATTGTACAAATAGACTGTTAAGGTCACAATGAATTTGCGTCCAGTAAAGGTAGAGCTACTCTGGCCTCAGAGTATTTAGTCTGGTGATTTATCTATTGGTCACTAACTTTTCTACAGACACTTTTCATATGCTGCAAGGAACATCTTTTTGTGGGACTTCTAAAAAAGATACTTATAAGGTTGAATGACTTTCAGTTTCTTTCCAGCTGGATTTCTTTCATGGTCTGCAGGCTCAACATTTTAGCCTGGAAAGAAGTATAATCCTGTTACAATAAAATGACTCTTACTTCACTTATTTAAATTCAAAAATTTTCATTTAAGGACTACCAAACAAAAGTATAATACAATGTAAAATAATAGCACCAAGGATAAGTAATCTATAAGGACATGTAATGAAAAAATGCAGCTATTCAGGATGTCTCTTGACAAAATTCTTATTTATCTTTTATATCATACTCAAAGGAAACAAGCCTTAAAAAAAGTAGAAATGTAATTTACTTTTACTTTGCAATCTATTTAGGATTTGTAATATATTGAAAGTAAAGTAACCTTGCATTTAACTTTCTATGATGTTAATATTCATACTTCTACCAGTGAAGTCAATAACAAAATTAATTCAATGGTGTATAATGTTAATTTTTATTTCTTGACTTCATATTATAATAACATGAAATGCAGTTCTAAAAGGGGTTCTATCATAAAAAAAATCTCTGACACATATATCTAGGACAACTTAAGTGCTTTTTACTGAATTTTGTTTACAATCAATAGTCTTTTTGCCTGCATTTTACAAAATGCTTGTTGTGGCACCTTGGTAAGAAGGTATCTAATACTTCAGCTGTTAGACCTTAAGCTGAGGTTGCACAGGGCAATGATGTCTAACCTAATGCAAAGTAAAGAGTTTAACAAATGCTTTAAGGCTGAGCCATGACCCCAGAGACACTAACTGCTCTTGTTCACTTGAATCCCTATATTGAATTCCTTATTCCAAGACAATTGTTTGTAACACTGCAAAGTCACGGTGCAAAGAAATTATGCACTACAGTAACCATTCATTTCTGCATCTTTTTCTGACGAATTTGCTTTTCAACAGGTCAATCTCTCTCGCACTCTTACTACCAATGTGTGGATTAGGCACTTATGAATCTGACATGAAGTGCAAGGATGGGGAAGGGGCTTGAAATGGGAAGGGAGATTTGAATGATGAACGGATGGCTAAAAACACTTCCTTGTTTGACTGTGCTGACTTAATAGTTGTGAAAACATGATCTCAGACATCTGGAGAGTGAAAGAGTTAAAAGGTTAATATGGTCATGTTACTGGGCTGGTTCATATTCCTTCAAAACCACTAATTTTTAATAATAATCTCATTTTTAAAGTAAGCTGATGAAAGCAATATGAAAAGGCTGAGTAAATAGTAATAGTAACAGTAAATAGTCTTATGTATAAGTAAGTTTAATATTAGCAGATTTATAACAGACCTGCAGGATTTTAAGATGTTCAAACATATGGATACATTACTTAAATGGTACCTGCTATTTTAAATATCTGAATGTTTTCAAAGAAGATTGCAGCAGAGCAGGCAATGATGCATTGAGTGAGGTTGCGTGCTCAAAGATGAATGGTATCAGAAAGTAGGGCAAAAGCAGAGTGTAAGCAGATATGCTAGAGGATATAATGAGAGTGGCTAGAAGCTATCTGGAAAGCAAATGCTGCAAGTTTTATGAATGGCTGTCAGAATTCAATTGTATAAAGTGAATCTTACACGGAGAAGCCTGGTAATAAATTCTAAAATAGTTAGTGCATCCTCCTTTAGGATCTGGTGGTAGCTCTGATGAGAAAGTTGGATCTATATGAGATCAATCTTGATATAGCAGAACAAGATGTCTCTGAATTAATTTCTAACTTTAGAAGAAAACATCTTTTATTAAAAACTAAGTCCTTTACTGAATCTGAAGATGGAGAAGACACTTTGATAAGTCATTCTAGTAGTTAATCACATGACTTAAAAATAAAAAAGGCAAACAAACCTAGTGAAATTATCAGTCTTTAACTTCTAGCCACCCAATCCTCTCCTGCCTTTCTCTGTTGCACTGAGAAATCCATTCTGCTCCTTCTAGATATCTGTAGGCTGTAATCAATTCACTCTCAACTTCCTTAGACTGAAGAGCCAGTTCCTTGATCTTATTTCTATAAGGAATGTTGTCTTATTCTTTTACCCATACAGTGATGTTAAGCATTAGGAAAGTGGGCATTTCATAGGCATGGCAGAAATTTAGTGGTAGCAAAATGCCTCCAGGAGGGGTACTGGAAGTCTTGGCTGCCCACTTGGTCTTTGCAGGAAGAAACAAGAGACAAATTACTTGCATAGTAAAACTTTCCAAAGAGCTAATGTCCTTCTTCCTTCCAGAAACTCTATCTTAAACAGAATAGACATCAGCCTAATAATAAAAATTATATTAACTATTAACCAAATATTTTCCTAAAAATATTTATGTTAATAAAGGGCATTTTATCCAAGAATTATAAATCACTTTACTAGCAATCACACCCAATTTACAGATATTCACAAACTAAGCAGTCACTTGCCTAAAGTCAAACACTACTCAGAAGTAGATCTGGAAATAGAAACAAACCTTCTCTTTGAATATTCATTGGGATATGCATCAAATGTGGTCTGTGCTATAATCTATTTATTTAAAGCACAAATGAAGTTTTAAAAAGTTGATCTGTCTCTTGTGTGAATTCATACCATGATTTGTTGTGAATTCAAACAAATGATGGCATCTGAAACCTGAGGTGCCCCAGAGAAAAATACATAGATTTAAAGTGAACTGTCTCTTTAACCATCATTTAAATGACAATTTTCTTTCCCCCACTCACATGCTTTTAATACATTTGAACAACACAAAACCATTTGAACTACACGGTAATCATTTGTTTTTAAATTATTATTTCCATTTTGATTTATTTTTAAGGTTATTTGGTCAAGTACTATTGTAACACCAGGCCCTTTATCTTCCATAAACCAAATAGCTCTGACTCTAATGAACGAATAAATATATACTTGCGGACATATGCTGTCCCAATTTCATGCAGCGGAAGTCATAGATTCTCTCAACATCAGTTCAAATGCACCATCAGTGCCCTCTGCAGTATAATTGCCTTTAGCACACAATGCAGTTTGGCAATAAAAGTTCAGAAGAAAAAAGCAGCAAGGCATTGAACATCAATGAGACAAAGTGTAAAAAGAAAACATAATCCAGTAATGCAGTTAGCAGAACAGGTTTTTTGGGGGGTCAATTTAAAATCAGTAATGTGATGCAATATTATTGCAGTTTAACAGTACCTGGAACTCTTAATTCATTGCTCCACTAATAGCTAATATACTTCTATCTAAAATAGAAGGGTGACTCTGTGTTAGGGGAGTTGTATGGCATTACTAGAAGCATGGCCACATGACTAAAGTCATTCAGCCTTTTAGGCAGTTTGGCTATTTCATGTCTGGAAAAGCTAAGCAGCACCCAGATCTCAAATCTGATATTATCCCTGTTTTCTGCAGATCTTCTCTAACATTGTCTTTTTGCTATTAATAGTGGATGAGGGAAATTGCTTTTCCTTTCTTCTCTTTTCTCTTTCTTGCTACTCTCTTCCCATTTTCACCTTACAGTTATTATAATATTATCAACTCATTTTTCTTTTTAGTTCTTTTTTCTTGTTTTGAAAGGATTGGTTATTTCCTCTTCTCACTATCTCTCTGCACCTCCATCTTCTGTGACTTCTGATGATGTGTTTAGCTAATGCCTACAGACGAAGTAGTTGCAGGTCCCTCTACTCTCCCCAGATTTGATCTGCTCTGGTGTCGGTCCTTCTGCTCATTGAGATGGAATTTTTCTTACACTAAATATTGTTCTTGCTTTCATTGACCTGTCACTAAACTCAGCCATTTCTCTAGCCCTTATCACAGTATCTTTAGTACTATTTTATCTCTTTTTCTCTTCCAAAGATCGATTCCTAACATGAATATTGTTCATTTTGTGACAGCGTTACTCTCTTTTTGTACAGTTTGTCATTATCTCAGCTATTGTTTCAATTTATTCCATTCACTTCATCCTGCATAAGACCAGTAATTCCAAAACTGTTTATTCTCATTCCTAACAAAGCCTTACTGAATGGCAGTGCTGAATATTTGCATTGTTGTCTGTTCTCCATCATTTTTTTTAATGAAGTAGTGGCCTACACTGATGCTTGGTGATCTATGATATATTACAGATTTTATCTGGTTCCATATCCCCAAATGACTGCATATACTTTTATGATATCAGAGGCAGAGAATCACTTAGTGACAGAATACACACATTCTAGACAAACAACATGGTGTTGGTGACAAGTTT